>JAPQVW010000009.1:41851641-41886641 GCA_028535905.1 Quercus berberidifolia | reverse complement strand
CAAATCTTACCCATTAATCTTCTTATTATTATATTATTATTATTATAATTCTATAAATACAATAGAGGAGGGGGTTTTGAACTCAGTAATTGAATCTTCCTGTTGGAAACAAAGAAGGTGCCAACAAATTAAGTTACAAATGCATTAATTTTAATTGGCTCAAATGATAAGTCTTTTATGGTCGAACAAAAGACTTAAAGGTTCAATTTTCGCCAAAATCAAAAACTAATTGGTATTGTGGGGTCATGGGCCCAAAATCATACAATGGGGCGTGGTAGTCCAAGTCTGAGGAGGAATATTTCCTCGGACCAACTAAAGCACGGTAAGATATAAGTTATAAATAGTCAGAGTGACCTTCCAGGAAGTTCTAAAGGATAGGAACTCAGGAATATCTAAGGGAAAACTGCTAACACCGCATTTATGTGGACAAGACCCCTAAACAGTGCTATCTCAGTTACCGCAACTCACAGAACGCCAGAGAGAGTGTCTGATGGGACAGACACTCAAGTATAGACTTGGATGATCAACAAGTGGAAAGCCAAGATCGTTCAAATAGGACAATATAATAGGAGAAACCCACCATGGAGAGGGGATCCGGGGATTAACAAAGAAAGCACTGTAGCAATCTCAAGAACTCCTGTAACCCATTCTCATTTAATATTTACTAGAACAAAGCTCATCGAATTATGCCGAGAACAAACTTTCTTTGATAAACTCAGTTCATATCTGTTTGATTGTCATGAACACCATATTAACTGTTATTCATGCACTAAAGCCTAACTCTTTAATCCACTCTCTACAAATTTATTGTACTGGACTCACTGGTCCAAGATCCCATACACCTTTGGCTTGGGCTGCAAAATGTGTCCCTACAGGTATCTTGTCCTTATTACAAAGAGTAATAATTAAAAGCGTACATAGGTTGGAATTCTATAATAAATAAATTGCAATGCTCTTAGTAGACCATCATTAATCCTTTCATATTACTATAATTGCGACAAATAGAGCATTTTTCAAAATATTTGCCTTTAATTTTATAAATAAGAGGAGTGTTATGTATACAATATTTTCACAACAAATTATAGGTGATAAGTTGTTATTGATTTTAATTTGAATTTACAAATTAAATTACTTTTTTGCCCACTCATAACAACTTATCACTTAGAATTTGTTGTAATATTGTGAACATAACATTTTTTTTTTAAAGAATTATCTAATTATATATACACGTAATTTTACTATGTCCTTGATATTTCTTAAATGATAGGATTATAATTTATTAAACCCTTTAAACTAATATTATATTATATTATATTTTATATATATATTAAAAGAAGGTGGCTTACAACTCCAGGGCCAGGCTTAAATTTGACGATGATTAAATTATTAAAGTAGGCTACCATGTAAGTGAATCACATGATACAAAAGAGAAAAATGAAGGAAAAAAATGTAATGAATGATGTTACTTATAAGGAACTTAACTTACAATGTCAAAAAAAACTTACAATGTCAAAATGTTCTCATGGACTAAATCGACATAAAAACATAATATTCAAGGAAGAAATCAATTGTTCAGGTCGAAACAATTGACAATGTGGAAAGTGGAAACTCCAACCAAACCCATCCTTGTTCTAACCATGACTGCAGCCAAAATTATTGACAAAAAGCCTGAGACAAACTCATTCCTCGGCCGGCTAAAACTCTTATTGGTTTCCTCTGACACTGTATCTGACACATCTACTTTCTTTTTCTTTTCTTTTTTTTTTGACTTTGATAGGTTTCTAATTTTCTGTCAACTGTGCTCGCAATATAAACTTATATGGTATATACACAAATGGCCATTTAGTAAAAGATTTTTAGAATCATTATTTAAATATTGTGAAAATATGTGCGGGTAAAAAAGTGTTTTAAAAATATGTGTTGTGTTTAAACACTAAAAAATGTTGTTTAAATAATAGTATCAAATACCCTAAAATGTGTAAAATGTTGTACAAATTTTGTGTGACTATAATATAAGTTTATAATGTAAGTTGTAATCTAAGAATTTTTTTTTTTTAAATTATTCCAATTTTTAAAGCCTAACAATGCTATGTGCATATTGATTTTGAAACTATGCTTTACAGTTTACATCACCAACGTTAAACAGAGTAACACACTCTTTGCTTGGCCGGTTTGGCGTCGTGATACATGCAATCCCTTCTTTTGGCACGAGCAAATCATGAACCTAATTAATTGCAAATGCTTTGTTTAAATTAGTACTTCTTAGCTATTACCTACCACATATAATCATATATTTCAGTCAAAAGCAATGTCATTCATGTTGATTGAAACGGTATAAAAATTTGGAAGTTGTATGTGAAATTATCACAAGTCACAACAATTACTTAGCTATACCATTTTTTTGATAAACACTTAGCATACTAAACCATTGTGAATAAATGAATAGTAATACTAGTTTTGTGGATAGCATTAGAAAGGGAACCTTGATTTCATGATAGGGGATCAAAGCATAAACTGAATTTTTTTTGCCATTTAAGAGTAAAAAATATATTAAGATTACAAACTAAATAAATACATGAGTAATAAGACTGACATCTATGGTATTTACTCAAATGTATTTAAACTTAATCATCTCAGAATATAACTTGACATTCTTTTAAATCATGAAATTCACCATCTCACAATCTGTACAATATCATTCCAACTAAAGCACTAATTAAATTTCCGAAGTAATTTTTTTTTTTTTTTAAGCACACAAACAAATCCTTTAGATGGAACAATACTACATGAGATTGGCAAGAAGCAAAACCCAAATAACCAAGTCTCAAATCTCTTTGAAATTTTTATTTTGTATCACATCCACCCCTTTGTGAGTGGGGTGTCACATATCCCCGTGATACAAAATAGCACCTCCTAACTTTGGGTCTCAAATAACAAATCACGCCAAAGCATATTGACAAACATATAAATCATTTGCATAAAAACAAAAAGAAAAACAAAATTACACACACTTGGCTGCAATGTGCAGACAACAGAGTTGAGGTGTTCTTCTTTGTAACTTGAAATATTCTCCGCATATATTGAATCGTGAAAAATGCAGATGCTGTCTAATTTCATGAGTAGGTTACAAGAACAAGAGCTGCAATCTACTTTTGAAATTTGAAGTATCCTAGATGAAGGCTTTGGATCAGAAGCGAAAAGCTTACAAAATCGTGCCTTTCAACAAGACCATCATTCCCATTGCGGCATTTCCTATGAAAAGCCTTCACATTATCCCAATATTCATTTCATCTTTGTGCACTTCAAACCTTATTATGGAGATTCACCAAAGGCTAAACAAAATACCCAGAACTCAGTTCATTAGGAATTTCAGACACGGGAAACATAAACCTTTTCTCATCTTTCCAATGTTTGACAAACTTATAACTTGATTCACTGTGCTGTACATGTATAAGCACCAAAGAAGAAATAACTACAGAAATGAGAAGTATTAACAATATATAACTGTAACTTGATGTATTCACTTGTATAGACTCCACAACAGATATTGTGGAAAACAAAGCCGTGAGTCCAAATTTCAGATGGGATCAGCGCTCCATCTTCAATGACAAATCATTTCTTTCTGATTTTCTGGTTAATTCTTTGATGCCTACCAACCCCTACCCTACAAGCCCCAAAGAAAAACATATAGGCAGCCATTCTCCTTACAGACACTCCAAAAACAATTCTGAGGAGCAAAACTATGGCTCTTTTTTGACTGCCTTCCGATAATGCCAGATTCAAACAAAGGAAAGAAGAGGAAAATGCTCGATTGTTGAAAAAAAAGCCAAAAATAGGAGGCAAATTGTAACATTTTCCTTTCCTTTCCTTTGCACATTCTGAACCAAAGAGTATGTACGAAAATGCCATCCTCAGTTTTCTTGTACTAACCCTCAAAACAAAGAGAAACTTTTCCTGTGTCTGGAATGACGGGGAGGACATGCCTGCTCAACTGATGCTCTTGGAGTAGGTCCAGTGCTTTCACCAGTATCTGGTTGAGCATCTGAGGATCGTGGAATAAGCTTGAATCCAAGTTTCTTTGCAACCAAACGAGGAGAGCTAAGGGTGCTATGTGATTTCGTAACCTTTTTCATTTCTTGCTTTATTTTACTAAATTCTTCCTCAAGTTCCCCAACTCTAGACCTCATCCTTTCCATATCCACCTTTAGAACCTGGTTTTCACGTACTACTGTCACCCACCCGTCCCTCTGTACAATCTGACCTGCCATGTCACCTGGGACAGTCAAAGGACCTGCAGGGGCACTTTCAGC
This sequence comes from Quercus berberidifolia, assembly GCA_028535905.1. Classification (NCBI taxonomy): domain Eukaryota; kingdom Viridiplantae; phylum Streptophyta; class Magnoliopsida; order Fagales; family Fagaceae; genus Quercus; species Quercus berberidifolia. The sequence continues at coordinate 41,882,331 of JAPQVW010000009.1, read as the reverse complement.
GTCCAATACATGGAGACAGCCAGCTAGTGCTGTCCTTAACTGCATCTGCTCGAAGAACAGAACTTGGAGAACAACTCTAAGTGGCAACCTATCATTTTGGGATGCATGGGCACAAGCATCAATTGATAGCTTCTGGTAGTCAATGACGTTGCAGAGTTCTTCCTTATCCTTCTCTGAAAGCCAAGGGTGTGCCTGCAAAATGCCATTTTTTCCCCTGTAAGTACAATGCTATTATCAATTATAAACCTCAAAAGCCAAAAGATGCTTTCACTTTTATAGTAGGTTAAGCAAACTCAGACCTTGAAATATATATCCACTGCTCTGTATAGCCCATCGTGCAAAGGTCTTGAAGATTCTGGGAGGGCCATCGCAAGCGCGCGAATCTTCCCCGGTTTCAAATTCACATCAGAAGCTACCTCTGCTATATAGCCATCTATCAACTTTGCAACGTTTCTTAATGGTCCAGATGATGGCGATGTTTCCAGGTCAAATGATGATGGAGAAAATGATGTTATCCCCGACTCTGAAGACATAAAATAATGAATGATTCTTTCAACACAGTCAGTATTATATAATGTATCAGAATCTGAATAAGTAGGAATCAGAAGACCATCTAGGGTTGCCAGTTCTAGTTGCATTCCTATCCTCCTCTCCAAAGAGTCCTTGCACGCATGAGAGACGTCCAATATCAATGCAACACGAAGTAGTCCCAGTAAGAAACGGCAAAAGGATTTCCCCTTTTTTTCTGGCAGGAGCTTCGCAATGCTTTCCAATAGAACTCTTTGATCCACAGTAGCAGGTGTCAAGCTAAAACTTGCAACTGTTCTGGTTTTGCCACTTTGTCCACCCTGCCATCGGCCTAGACCCGGTAGGTACTTTCTGGCATAGTACATTGTTGCACCAGCTAGGTTTTCAGGTCTTATACCTTTTGCCTCCATTGTCTTCATAAGTTTCTCAAACAAACTCACACTAAGATATGAGATGTCTTCAAACCACCAATCAGATTCGGAGCTTCGAATTCTGGCCCCTGTGTTAATTCCGTTCCATAAGATGCTTCCTCCAGGGCTCTGTAAACTGCCATACATCATCATGGGCCAACCAAACAAACTAGGATCTGTACAAACCATCATAGATAGAGCATTAAAACATTTGCTCAATATCTGGAGCTTTTCAGCCCTTGACATGACAGGCTCAGAACTTTGAAGAGCCAAAATACAATCTTTCCAGTTGTGAAGTATATTCTTATGGAAGAAACTCTCTGACTTAGAGATTAAATTTCCTTCTCCATACTCATCTGTCATTTCAAGGTAGTCTGCCACACAGTACACCACTACTATGTTTCTTGGTGTCAGTTCGACCCGGACACCGTAGCAGAATTTAACTGCAATCAAGAAAGAGTCAGGGCCACCGGGGAACTCTTCCAGCACTGCAGTGAAAATCTTCTCAAATTTACTTTGGGATTCTTCATATACTCTTGCTATCTTCCCACATTTTGATATGAGAGGAAACTGGAAAGTCATCCATTGTAATAAATTATAATCTTATTTAATATTAATGCAGTACAATACATAAAGAATAAAACTTACAGCTCCAACTGCAGCAGTTTTCTATGAATTATGACATTCAATTGTATTTCAAATACAATAACATACGAAGACCAAACTAACTGCAAACAATATGCCTAAGAAGTATAGAATGCTTTTTTTTTTTTTTTTGATAAGTGAATTTTGGCCACAAGGGGAAGGGACCTAAGAAATATAACATGCTAATCAATAAAAGCTATCAGCAAGATGCAGATTTCAAAGAATCAACAGTGCATGGTAATAAGGGGAACACATCTAAAAATGGCTACTTGGTTTTCATTAAACAAATGCCCTACACAGTTTTTTATGCTAAATCTATTGGAAATTTTGATAGCGATGTACATAATATGGCAGACCAGTTATATATAAAACATGTGGAGAACAAGCAAAATCGCCATTCATTCAGGTACACCAAGAAGCTTCTTTTATGTAAAAAATTTCAATGATTTTAAACATATTCATGAAGTTTGTCCTCATGATCAACCATATGAAATTAACTTGTGGAGTAGCTCTCCCTCTTGCCTCCCCATTCCCCTCCCTTACTCTTGGTTTGGGACTACTGTTGGTGCAAACTCAAAAACTTGGAATAACAACTTGGGATTTTGGTATTTATGTAAGCAGTGTGAGATCCTTGATGAGCTGAATTTTAATTGTTGTAAAGCTTGGCTTGGCAACGACATTGATAGAGGCAGCGTGAGTATTGAATGGATGGTAGAACTGGATTTCTAGCAGTCCCTTAATTCTTGGGTCATGACGTTTCAAATTTATGTGATTTAGCAGAAGCAATGTGCAATGAAAAAGAGAGAGAAGGAGAAGAAGAGGGGCTTGGTGCTGAGTGCGGTTGGTGTCCTTTTCTGGTGGTGTTTGGCTGTTAAGCAAATCGAGGAAGCGAATATAGCCTTTGGGGTTTTGTCATTGTTGTTTGATAATTTTAATTTTTTTTCACTTCTGTAATCTTTATTAGAGAATAAATTCTCCATAAAATAGGATTATGGATAAAACCTCAACTTGAACATCTAATTCTCTCCATTTTTAACTCCCCCAAAACCTACGGGTCTAAAAACAAGTGTCTTTTAACATGTCATCAACATGTATATTAAGTTAATCATAGACTAAAACTTTAACAGATAATACAAAACAAATCAAAGAATTGAGAAACCATTGAATAGATATGTACACACAAAAGAGAAAAGAAGATAAATCAAGTTCTTATGATGAATACCCACAACAGAAAACGGGTAGAAATACCTTGTGAAGATGGAAGTTAATGCCATCCACCACAACCGTAATATCACTCGGCAATCCAGCATTGCAGAACCTGTCAAACCCATAAAATCCACCAAAATTATTAACATAAAAGATTAAGTACTTTTTTTCTTCTAAGGACCTTGTAATAACTACCACCAACAGAATGTTTAAGCTATAATTAATTTCCATTGTAATAAGCCTTAGGCCTTTGAGCTTTTAAAGGCCTATTTATTCTAGGACCCAATAAATAATAAAAGAAGATAAACAAGAATCAGAACTAAACAAGCTCAATTAGTAAAAGGAGCCTGAGTTCAAATTTCAGCCAAACCAGCTTTGGCCTGATAATAAAGTGCGATCAGTGGACGCCACAGGTTCAAATTCTATGACACTATTTTTTTTTTTTAAATGAACTAAACAGAAAAATTTAAACAAAATATTATGAAACCAAAGCATATGAGAAGTGGGGTTTGTGTGAATGATTACCAGTCATTGCCTTCTCGACGAAACCCAGAGACCTTCCCAGCTGGAGCCATGGCCAAGCGAGAGAAAGGAAAGGCCTTTCTGTCTCTGTCTCTCTCTCTCTTCTACCAAGTCCACTTCTTCATTTTCCGTTGGAGACCCAAATATTAGTTCTCTCTAATAAAAAAAAAAGAGAGAGAGAGAGAGAAAGAAAGAAAGAAAACAAAGATACCCAACAAGGAAAACAAACAGAACTGAGAGCAAGAATCGGAGTCCCACTGAGTCAACTGGGGTCGTGTCGGCAACAGTGGGCCTTTACAGCTAGGAAATGTCCGTGCGTGCGTGCCCACCAAAGATAATAAAACCAAACAAAAGCAATCACTTTGGGATTTTGTGAGAAAAAAAAAAAGAAGAATTTTATAGATCACGACCAAGCAAAAAGTGTGTTTAACGTTGGTGGTGTTAGTTTTTTTCAACTTTTTAAGCACAGAACAATGAAACTATGAAAGGGTAAAGCTTTTTTTTTTTTTTCTTTTCTTTTAATATAATTTTAAAAAACAGGAAAGTGGGTGTGAGAGACAAGGTCAGAGGAAAGGTTGTAGGGGTCATAGCCGGTCGAGGAACGATAGGTAATTATATGAAACCGGCCGAGGTTGAATGATGTTTGTCTCATGCTTTTTGCCGAACATCTTGGCTGCAACAATCAATGCCAATCATGGTTTTTGAAGCGCGCGTTGTTCTTGTTTGGTTGGAGAAGCCCAGCACTGTGTGTGTGTTATTAATGTGTATCGGGGGAAAGGAAAGTCTGAAAAGGATTGGGATGTACGCATGTATTTGTAACTGCTCAGACCATTGTTAAGTGGGTTATTTTAGTGTTTTACTAATACAATAGTGAAAATAGTTGAGGGGTAGCCAATCACATTCATATAAACTTTTTTTTTTTTCCTCCACCATGCCAATTTGGCACTAATAAGTTTATATGAATGTGATTGGCTACCCCTCAACTATTTTATTCAAGTTGCGACAAATGTTGTGATTGTAGAAGAATATTATGTACACAATTTATTTTACAACATGCTATGATGGCAATTTATGAGTGAAGAATACTTGCTTTTACATGGGTCTATGCTGCCTATTGTTTATGTTATTTTTATTTTTCACCACTTACAACCTGCTATTTTAATAAGGCATGAACGACATTGTTTTGTATGGCAAGTTTAGTGCCAAATTGGCCATAGTGGAGAAAAAATAAGAGGTATATATGAATGTGATTGTCTATCTCTCAATCACTTTATTCAAGTTGTGACAAATGTTGTGGTTGTAGAAGAAAGTTATGAACACAATTTATTTTACAACTGACTATGGTGGCAATTTTTGATCAGTAAATACTCCTTTTACATGGGCCCATGCTGCCTATCGTTTATGCTATTTTTACTTTTCACCACTTGCAACTTACCATTTCAACAAGGCGTGAATGACACTAGTTTCAGTAGTTTGTATGGCTAGTCCTTATCCTTTCTAGTTGTTATTCTCTTAAATATTTGTGTAGATAATGTTAGGGATGCATATGTTTTTCATAACGGTCAGTTTTGATTGGAAATTTGGAATACAATTACTTATTCCTATGTTGCATGGCCAACCTTCCTTTTTAGTTGTCCTTTTAAAATATTTGTTTGGAATAATGTTAGGTATACACAATTTTTTATAACGGTTATGTGGGGCCCAATAATTTAAGGACCAAGCCCAATTGCTCCTGGAAAATCCGAAGGCCCAGTTCGAGGAGAGCTGTGGCCCAAGCTCTACAGTACAGAGCACAAAACAATTTTGGAAGGCAGCCGAGGACAGTTTGGTCCTCGGCAGATCCTGAATCCCACCGAAATAAAGGGGTAAAACTGGTATAGGGACGAATTTGTAAGGAGATCCAAAATATCTTGGGGAAGTTATCCTTACTACCCTTCCAGATAAGACCCAACACATGACAGAGCCGTACTCTGCAGCCTTATCAACCATACCCAACAATTCTGGGATTAGACTGATGGGACAAATATCAGTCTTGTAAAGATTGACCCTACACGTGGACGAAGGACAATTAACACAGACGAGTATAAAAGAAGAAAGCAAGTAAATCTAAGGGGGATCCAATCCCACCTCCGAAAAAGGAGGATCAGATGGGGGAGAACATCTCAACAACACCGGACTTCACTGAAGAAAGTCCGTCGTTGGATAACCGGGGTTAGGCCTCAATGGTCCTCGGATCAACTCCGAGGAGTCCCATCCCATAGGGTGCGACGTCTTAGGGCTTAAATGTTCAGGCCCAACTCCTTTTTCTACCTGAATTCCTCTAAAACCAGGATCGGACATCGCCCCGTGACCAGCGGCTAGCTTTTCAAGCCCACTCTCTACAAATTATATTGTGAGGGATCTTCCGTGCGCGAGCCCAACATCCTTATTGGGCCGCCAGAGAATCGTGTCCTTACAATTGGCGCCGTCTGTGGGAAAGCTTGCGCGTTGGCGCAGGTGGCGGTGGAATCAACTCATTGGCAAGCAGAAATTTCTGGGATCTCCTCCGTCTCCGGCGACATATAGTTGTTGCTCCGACGTAAACTTCTGCTAGGGGCTACGCCTCGCAGTGCTAAGGGCGCGGGCGTCTCTAGGGGCTTCCAGCCCCAGGCCAACTGTCCCCGCCTTGGTGTAGGGGCTGGTGGTTGAAAAATAAAACAAATAAAAAGATCATAAGTTTTGGACAGAACCAAGGCCTTGCATGGTCCACGGACTCAAGCCTATGGGGAAACCAAGTACATAAAAAGATCATAAGTTTTGGACAGAACCAAGGCCTTGCATGGTCCTCGGACTCAAGCCTATGGGGAAACCAAGTACATAAAAAGATCATAAGTTTTGGACAGAACCAAGGCCTTGCATGGTCCACGGACTCAAGCCTATGGGGAAACCAAGTACATAAAAAGATCATAAGTTTTGGACAGAACCAAGGCCTTGCATGGTCCACGGACTCAAGCCTATGGGGAAACCAAGTACATAAAAAGATCATAAGTTTTGGACAGAACCAAGGCCTTGCATGGTCCTCGGACTCAAGCCTATGGGGAAACCAAGTACATAAAAAGATCATAAGTTTTGGACAGAACCAAGGCCTTGCATGGTCCTCGGACTCAAGCCTATGGGGAAACCAAGTACATTAAAAGATCATAAGTTTTGGACAGAACCAAGGCCTTGCATGGTTCTCGGACTCAAGCCTATGGAGAAACCAAGTACATAAAAAGATTATAAGTTTTGGACAGAACCAAGGCCTTGCATGGTCCACGGACTCAAGCCTATGGGGAAACCAAGTACATAAAAGATCATAAGTTTTGGACAGAACCAAGGCCTTGCATGGTCCTCGAACTCAAGCCTATGGGGAAACCAAGTACATTAAAAGATCATAAGTTTTGGACAGAACCAAGGCCTTGCATGGTCCTCGGACTCAAGCCTATGGGGAAACCAAGTACGTTAAAAGATCATAAGTTTTGGACAGAACCAAGGCCTTGCATGGTCCTCGGACTCAAGCCTATGGGGAAACCAAGTACATAAAAAGATCATAAGTTTTGGACAGAACCAAGGCCTTGCATGGTCCACGGACTCAAGCCTATGGGGAAACCAAGTACATAAAAAGATCATAAGTTTTGGACAGAACCAAGGCCTTGCATGGTCCTCGGACTCAAGCCTATGGGGAAACCAAGTACATTAAAAGATCATAAGTTTTGGACAGAACCAAGGCCTTGCATGGTCCTCGGACTCAAGCCTATGGGGAAACCAAGTACGTTAAAAGATCATAAGTTTTGGACAGAACCAAGGCCTTGCATGGTCCACGGACTCAAGCCTATGGGAAAACCAAGTACATAAAAAGATCATAAGTTTTGGACAGAACCAAGGCCTTGCATGGTCCACGGACTCAAGCCTATGGGGAAACCAACTATAAAAAAAAAAAAAAAAGAAACTACTATGGCATATAAACCTCAAAATCCATCCGAAGAGAACTTCTCGTTAACAGTTGGGTCAATCTTTAATTACACGGGTTCCCCGGTCTACCCTCAGATCCCCAGTGCCAAAGGGGCTGATACGATACGGCACAGTATGTTACCCCCAGGGCACGATCCAAGTCCATCGCTGCTCGGCTGCTCTCTCGGATATTCGTCTAGCGTGCATCACGAAGCGCTCAGCAGCTATCTCGGTTAGTTCCATGAATTCAATCTATTGAGGGTTGCCATTGTTATACTTGATAATATTTGCGAGTTTAAACTAATAAGGGTTTGTATTAAAGTGTTCTTCCGTCCAGAATATTGTTAAAGTCAGGCTTAGACTTAATATTCAGACCCAAAGTGGTAGTTGCAAAAAAAAAGTATGTATAAAGAAATAAACACATCTTTTATTAAGACAAAAGAACAGTACAGTGTACAATAAAAGCTGAAACCAGCTTACATTAGAGTTAACTGCGTAAGCAAAAGAAAAGTACAAAAGAGTAAAGATGATGCCGAGGAGATATCTCAGAGGAGAGGTTGGCTACTGTTCCAAGATGTCGTCTAAGGAAACTATTCATCGACGCTTCTACATGCCCATAACTCAGGCAGCCAAAGAACCTGACCTCAGGCTAACACCATCTACGGAAAAGATGCAGGGAGCCGAAAGTTGGGAAGCCCCCGCAGAAATTTGCCTGCTACAAGGCAGACGGCGCTGATGGCGGAAATTCCTTCTTCGGGCATACCAGAAATCTGGCATGACCAGAACCTGCTTCGGATTTTGACTAAAAGAGGGAGAAACATCCTTTCCCCTCTCTCGAACTGAAATTTTTTCTTGAGTCTACGCCTCCTTGGCCCGTACCTCACTATCTGAAGTCTCAGGAAGACACGGCGCTTTCGTGGCGGAGAGAGCTCCTTTGCCCCAATCCTCGCCTCAAACATGATGTACTAAGGAAGGAGACTGAAGAATTCGTGTGAAGGTAAAACAACTCTCTCTCCTATTTATTTAAAAGATGAGGTGATGGCATTTAATTCACACAGCGTCCCAAGGAACGCTACAGACAAAATGTCTCCGGCTCGATTTCCAATGCCGTCTGCAACCCTGAGATTAAAGGAGCCTCGTGAAGGCGCACCTCGAATACTGGGACGCCAAAAAGTACCGCGTAACCAAAGACTACGGAAATGCCTCTAAATCTGTGGGCCTAATAAACTCGCGGCCCAGGCCCGTTCTGCATGGAAGCCCACGGACTATGGCCCACACCAAGGAATAACCTTTGCCGAGGACAACTACATGCTCGGCAGATTATGAGACACCTGAGGAAAGAGCATAAAGTCTTGGACAGAACCAAGGCCTTGCATGGTCCTCAGACTCAAGCCTGTGGGGAAACCAAGTACAAAAAAGAAAATATTACAAGTTTTGGACAGAACCAAGGCCTTGCATGGTCCTCGGACTCAAGCCTGTGGGGAAACCAAGTACAAAAAAGAAAATATTACAAGTTTTGGACAGAACCAAGGCCTTGCATGGTCCTCGGACTCAAGCCTGTGGGGAAACCAAGTACAAAAAAGAAAATATTACAAGTTTTGGACAGAACCAAGGCCTTGTATGGTCCTCGGACTCAAGCCTATGGGGAAACCAAGTACAAAAAATTATTATTATTACAAGTTTTGGACAGAACCAAGGCCTTGTATGGTCCTCGGACTCAAGCCTATGGGGAAACCAAGTACAAAAAATTATTATTATTACGAGTTTTGGACAGAACCAAGGTCTTGTATGGTCCTCGGACTCAAGCCTATGGGGAAACCAAGTACAAAAAAATTATTATTATTACAAGTTTTGGACAGAACCAAGGCCTTGTATGGTCCTCGGACTCAAGCCTATGGGGAAACCAAGTACAAAAAAAATTATTATTATTACAAGTTTTGGACAGAACCAAGGCCTTGTATGGTCCTCGGACTCAAGCCTATGGGGAAACCAAGTACAAAAAATTATTATTATTACGAGTTTTGGACAGAACCAAGGCCTTGTATGGTCCTCGGACTCAAGCCTATGGGGAAACCAAGTACAAAAAATTATTATTATTACGAGTTTTGGACAGAACCAAGGCCTTGTATGGTCCTCGGACCCAAGCCAAGGTGGTAAGTATTACTTTTTATTGGTCTGCCTTATTGTGCCAAGCACTTCTATTAAGATTATGGCAACATCTTTTTATTATTAAGTATTTTGGTCTTAGTCGTCATTGATTTAGATGCGGTATTATTGAGCCGAGCAGCACTTGCAAATTTATAAAAACAAAGAGACAGAACATGCAAAGTGAAATAGAAACAACTTTTATTAATATGAAAAACTATTACAATGTACAAAAAGAGGCTTCAACAAGCCTATACAAAAGAGGGGCTGCCGAAGCAGTACTAACATCCACAGTACAGATAAGCAAACGATCAAGCGCCTTTTAAACTTGTCTTCAAAGTCTCCCCAATCTCTGCCTCATTGTTGCTCATACTAAGAGAAGAACTCACTTCAAAGAAAAAAAGAACGAAGAAGAAGGAAATAGTAAGGAAGAAATCAATGAAGAAGATGGAGGACATGAGTAAGAGAAGGAGGAGAAGAAGAGTGGGAGAAATGAAAAGACAAAGAGAGGAGCAAAAGAGGGAGAAGGACAACACCAAGGCGGAACTGGTGCTGGGAAGACTATAAGAGGAAGACGGAGGAGGGCACCAGTGAGCAAGGAGAGGGAGAAGCAGAAGCACTTCGCCCCTGCCTCAACCCTGACTCCTAACACACTGGTGCCATGTTAGGTACGCTCGTGAGGAGCCGAGTGGTGCTGATATTGGGTGTTCTCGACTCAGTCACGCCAAGAGTTCGACATGACGAGCCCCTGCTTCGGATTTTGGCTGAAAGAGAGGCGGGACAGATCTTAAGTCTGTGCCACCCTTGCCCCGTCGAGCCATTTCAAGCTTTATCGGAACATGGTGTTTTGAGGAGGGGCATGGTTCCTTCATCGTTCGTTATGGTAGGCGTGTACTGGTATGGCGTATAACAAACGGGCTAAGCAGGCGCTAAAGGAAGCTACGGGTTTCAGATCTCAGAGGGAAGGAGAGGAGTCTGCACGAAAGTGATGGCCTCCTGCTTGCCTTCTTATAGGAAGGGCAAAACGGAGGGTATTAAATGCATTCAAGTTTCCCAAAGGAATCTGAAGAAAAAAGAGGCGTCCGTTCCATTTCCCCACCTTATCAGATGAGCCGCCGGACATAAATGAGCCTCGTAAAGGGGATTCATTAAGGACGCGTCTGGGACAGCCAAGCGGCAGGAGTGGATCACGGGCAGATTAAACGGAATCCCTAGAAAACCGGCTAACCTCCTGGACAGATGGAAAACCGCCCACATAAATGCGGGGTTGAACTAAACAAACCATATTAAGGGCCCGGGTTTGCCAAAACCCTCCCTTCCAACCCGGAAGTCGGATAGAAGGGTTTTGAGGGGCTATTGTGGGGCCCAATAATTTAAGGACCAAGCTCAATTGCTCCTGGAAAATCCGAAGGCCCAGTCCGAGGAGAGCTGTGGCCCAAGCTCTACAGTACAGAGCACAAAACAATTTTGGAAGGCAGCCGAGGACAGTTTGGTCCTCGGCAGATCCTGAATCCCACCGAAATAAAGGGGTAAAACTGGTATAGGGACGAATTTGTAAGGAGATCCAAAATATCTTGGGGAAGTTATCCTTACTACCCTTCCAGATAAGACCCAACACATGACAGAGCCGTACTCTGCAGCCTTATCAACCATACCCAACAATTCTGGGATTAGACTGATGGGACAAATATCAGTCTTGTAAAGATTGACCCTACACGTGGACGAAGGACAATTAACACAGACGAGTATAAAAGAAGAAAGCAAGTAAATCTAAGGGGGATCCAATCCCACCTCCGAAAAAGGAGGATCAGATGGGGGAGAACATCTCAACAACACCGGACTTCACTGAAGAAAGTCCGTCGTTGGATAACCGGGGTTAGGCCTCAATGGTCCTCGGATCAACTCCGAGGAGTCCCATCCCATAGGGTGCGACGTCTTAGGGCTTAAATGTTCAGGCCCAACTCCTTTTTCTACCTGAATTCCTCTAAAACCAGGATCGGACATCGCCCCGTGACCAGCGGCTAGCTTTTCAAGCCCACTCTCTACAAATTATATTGTGAGGGATCTTCCGTGCGCGAGCCCAACATCCTTATTGGGCCGCCAGAGAATCGTGTCCTTACAGTTATACTTCTCACTTTTTTTATAATTATAATTTTCACTTTTAATATAATAGTAAGAAATGATGAAGATGAATAGAAAGTTAAAAGATTTAATCTTATCATAATTCAGTCATAATCACATTTAATCAAATTATAAACAGTACTTAATGTGATGACGATGTAAATAGGTCTTTCGCATGTTAATAGCATGGAGTTGAAGGTCTTTGTCTTTGGCTTAAACTAATTTTTTAATATAAAAAAAATCATTAATCCAAAACATATTTAATATATTCGTTCCTAAATATATATTGTAGGGACACGATTTTCAGCCCAAGCCCAAAATGTATGGGATACTGGCCTAGTGAATCCCGTACAATAAATTTGTAGAGAGTGGGTAGAAGAATTAGGCTTTAATGAATGGGGTAACAGTTATAATGAGATTCCAAGACAATCAAACAGAAATGAACCAAGTTTGTACAAGAAAGTTTGTCCTCGGCACAATCCGAGGAGCTCTGTTCTAGTATATATTGGATGATAATGGTTACAGGAGTTGTTGAGATTGCTACAATGCTTTCTTTTCTCCTTTTTTTTCCCTCCGATCTCTGGGGTCTCTACCCTTATTTATACTACATATCTTCCTTCATCTCTACCCTACACGTGAATAGTTGATGGTTTATGCTGATACTTGTCCCATCAGCCCCCTCTAGAAGTCTTCTGGGGTGGTTGTAAGACTGCAATAATACTGTGCAGATGTCACTTCCTCATTAATGCGGCCAGGGAGTTAGCTGAGGTGCAATCAATGCGGTGATAGCAGCTTTTCCCAAGATATTTTGGAATTCTCCTCTGTCTTTTGTTCCTGCAATGCCTATCCATATTTTCAGAACTTCATGGATCGCACCTCTAGATGGCAGGCATCCTTTACGGACCTCGGCCTTGGCTAGCCGAGGACAAATTCATTCTCGGCACAAACTCCTAGGCCATTATGTTCAATATTGTATTCCCTATCCACTAGCATGGGTTTCCCTGGCTATACTTATCCATCCTCGGACGGCCCCTTATCCTCGACTTGGGTCTTAAGCCCAAAACCAATTGTATGATTTGGGCTCATGACCCCACAAAACTAAAGCATTGTCATAATCAGATTCTCTTCCAGATCTAATTATCATAATTATGTTAAAAATTATATCACATGCTAGTCTTTTCAACCTATTTATCTAATCTTTCTCTTAAAAAAAACACTTTTGTGTAATGTTTATTAAATAAAAAAATTGTTTAGAGAAGTCTCTGAACACGTAATAAAACGCCAAAAAAATCACGCACCATTTTCTACATGGTCGAGCCCAAGTGAAGGGAGTGGAAAGAAAACTGAAAATTTTATGTGAGTGTTTTTATTTTTCATATGATTTTTATTTCCCTGGTGATTTTGACAGATTGGGGAAGGGTTGAGTTTTTTTTCACATTTTTAGCAAAAAATATTTCAGTAAAAAATTAAATAAGTTGTTCCCAAATGAATACACTTGTTCAAATCATTTAATAATTAAAAAATGTTACTTAAATTTATGGATTCAACTTAATTAGTAGATAAGGAGTGTAAGCATCATTTTTTATTTTTTTTTTTTGGTTGGACATTTGCTAGTTTTCTTGACGAATTTATGTTACCCCTAACAATAAGATTCCTAGTTTTTTCTTGACAAATTGACAAAACCATAGCTCTCAGGCGTTCTCCACCCAAATAAGATGATGATTTGATGTCTTGAAGCTGACGACTCATTAGGCTGGTCCCAAAGCAACAACCCCATGCCCTAGAGAATAAGTAGAAGACACATGCTTTGCTTTCAAAATAGATCAGATCATCAGGGGAGTGAAGCTGAGAGATTATGAATTATGATAACTAGTAGTGTATAGTGGTTGTGATATGATTATTAGGACTGTCTTTCTAAAATAATGGAAGAAAGAGAGTCGAAATAATGTCTCGTTATCAGAAATTATATACTTGTGATATACTCAAAAGCCCGACTTGTATTGTTATTATCACAAAGCTGGGACATGGGACAACAAGACCTGAAGGAGATGGAAGCAATATCTTGATTGGCAAATTATGTACGGCTGCCTAATAAAACAGAAGTAAAATAAATAGGGAATTGGACAGAACTTCTGGATTAGAAGAGGTAGAACTAGAAGTCTAGAACATAGCTCTGATAAGATGTAAAAGTAAAAGCAAGAAAATAAAACAATTTAGAGAGAGACAACGTGGAAGCAAGAGAAAAAAAGAAAGAAAGGGAATTCACTAAGTTTGGTTTAAATAACAGCTTATGTCTTTTACCGAAAAAAAAAAAAAAAAAAAAACAGCTTATGTCCATAAAAAGCCCTAATTTTTATAATATAATATAAAGAGAGAGAGAAAACAAAAGCAAGAGAAAAAAAGAGAGAAAAATTACATCATTCAACCTAAAAACCTACGTGTACAGAGGATATCATTTTTATAACTATAGGTACATCTTTACTATGAGCTCTATGTATTACAAATTCACGATGCACTCATAGCAGGGCATTTATAGAAGACCGAATCTTAGACTAAGTATAGTTTTACTATGAGCTCTATGTATTACAAATTCACGATGCACTCATAGCAGGGCATTTATAGAAGACCGAATCTTAGACTAAGTATAGTTATAAGAGTAATTAGTATTAGATATTCTAAAAATATTAGTATATTTTAACACACAAAAAAGTTACTTTTTTTTTTTTAAAATTTTAGTATAGCATTTAACATTACATCTTATATCTCATCTCTTATTTTAACACAACATCCATTAAAATAACCTAAAATAACATCTACCATCTATTAAAAAACAAAAAAAAAACAAAAAGTAATAAAGAGAGATTTAAAGAATTAATTCTTTCTCTTGTAAAAAAAAAAATAATAATAATAATCACACATCGTTGTAATTAGAAATACAATAATCCATCTCAAATGCTCTTTAGTGGTGTAATAATGATTTTGGTATATATACTATGTAGCATCCTACACATAGTATATGAGTTTCATAACTCTACGAAACCCCCATATTATGAGGGAGATTCATATATACTGGAACTGGATGTAGGAGATAGCCTCTCTTAATTAATGAGATGGGTCTTTTTTGATGAACACATGAGATGGGTCAAATACAATGTTTTTAATATGGTATTTATTGCAAGCAGTCCATCAAGAAACAAAAAGATTACCCACACAAAGGGATGAAAAATGTGTCACTTCAGTCATTAAAAGTATTAATTAACTCCATCACAGCGATAGCCCATAGTAATGGACACATTCAATTCAAGCAATGGACAATTAGTCAATTCTACTTGACTAGATTCAAGAGAAATCATTACGAATGTTGGCCCATAACCCTTATTTCTCCTCTTATTCTTTTGAGTTTATTGTTATCATTACACAACTCTTGATCACATGAATTAATGTGTTTTTCCCCCCTCCCTTTTTATAGTGAACACTAGAAGAATTTAAAACGATTGAAGCGGGAATGGGCAGGAGGGTAAAAAAGTTAGAGTAGTTCTTTAAACACTTTGTACTCTTAAATTTCATATATGATCTTATATATTGGGAAAGAGTGGTCCCATAAGATGAGATATCTTTTAATTGGACATGTCCCCACAATCCATTCTATATTTTGTAAGTGTTTTTAGGCAAATGGGAAGGCAAAAATTATCTAAAACTTAGTCCAAGTAGCACTTAAATAAAATTGATTATATATTGATCAAATTTTCTCTAATTAGCTTGAAGTATTATTAGGAAATTTGAAAGAAGATACACATCAAAATTAGTTCTAGAATTATTTTATTTTATAAATACAATAGAATTTCAAACTATGGTATTTGTTTTATGATAATTGCTTTTTATTATTAGGCCAAGATATCATTTGATTTTTAGTGAAAACAAGATTTGAACTCTAAATCTCTTATTCAATGACAAAATACTAAATCAATTAAGCTAATTAAAAATCACAAATCCTAAAAATTCTATTTACAAACAACCAAACAAGTGAACTACAAACTTCTTTGAAATCTTTTATTCTTTGATCTTTTTGTTAAACCATAACACACTTATTAATGAAAAAAAAAAAACAGGTAAATTTATCACTTCTATATTATAGATCTACATTATAGGCAAAAGGATGAAACAATGATAAAAAAAATTAAGACTAGTAGTTTTTTGTTTTTGTTTTTTTTTTTTGTGAAAAATTAAGACTAGTAGTTATTACCATAAAAACGTATAAGATAAACTTTATTTTCAACGTTAGAGTTTGGGGGTGGTTAAATTAAAAAAAAAAAAAAAAATCAATTAAACGTATCATTGCTAAACACGCGTGCCTTGAAGTTGAACACTGACCCAAATCTACATGTGCTTAAAGGACCATTTTAAAAAAGGGAATCAAATTTGATAGATCAAATCAAAATAATAATAAAAAAATCTCAAACGTGGATCAAAATAAAAAAGAAAATTTAGTCATAATATTATAAAATGTAATTTCTCTACTCTTTAGGATTTAGAAATTAAAAAAAAAAATTATGTCGGTTTCAAGATTTAATGGTAGCCCATTTTTTTTGAAACTGAGCTTGCATTTCATTAATCTGAAATTGGAGTACAACAGAAAACACAGCAACAGGGACAAAAATAAACAGAACAATACAAACTCAACTTTTGACCCTATCTAACAGCAACACTTGCCGGATTATAGGTGGCTCCACTCCTGTCCACTGCTGCGAAGAACCTACTGCCTTAGCAAACTGAGCAAGCTCATGTGCCGCTCTGTTGTCTTCCCTTTTCAGATATCTCACCTTCCAGCTCCTAAAGGACCGAACCAGCTCCAGAGATCCTTGAATAACCATCCCAAACTCATCATTGCAGTTGCTCTCATTAAAAGCCTCAACCACCCCAGATGAATCAGATTCCACAATGACTTGCTGAAGCTCTAACTCCATGGCCAACCTAACTCCTTCAAACACTGCAAAGGCTTCTGTAACAGCAGCACTATAATTTCCATTCAAAACTTTGCAGGCCGCAGCTACAAGCATCCCCCTACTGTCTCTAATAACCACACCCACAGTGGATCGAGCCTCAAAACCCGCAGTGGCACCATCTACATTTATCTTATAAAAACCCGGAGGAGGTGCCGCCCAACCAACATTTGGAGCTTGCTGCTTCAGATGACTATACAGTATGGCATTCTTATAGTCCTCTTGAGTGCGCATTGCAAGATTCCATATATGAGAGTGGGGACTGCATTTAGCCTCATGAACCGCTTGATTCCTATTAAACCAAATGGCCCACGCAGTGACAAAGAGAGTTTCAAGATCCAGAGGAGATCCAGCATCCAAAATTTTTAAGGCTAAATCCACAAGGCACATATTCCCAGCCAACAAATTAGTTGGACAATCTTGCCAATTCCACCAAACTTCCCATATCTTAGCACAATAAATTAATGCATGGCTGGTACTTTCCGTTGCTTTCTCACATAGTGGACATTCAGCCCCCACCTTTACACCTCGCTTTGCTAGATTAAGCCTCGTAGGCAGCCCATCCAAGCAAGCCTTCCAAGCAAAAATTATAATCTTGGCCGGAAGCTGGAGTTGCCACATTTTCTTCCATAGGCGAGTCCTACTATCTCCACTTGAGCTCTCACCCTCCTCAACCTTCTCCACCACTGAAAGAGCAACATAATATGCACTTTTGACAGAAAATACGCCTCGTTTGTTCCCCATCCAGATTATACTATCTTCCGGCAAATTATAGCTGAGAGGGATGTTTAAGATGGTGTTAGCCTCAAAAGGAAGGAAGAACCTCCTGACCATGTCCACTTTCCAGTGCCTCGTTTCTTCATCAATTAGCGAAGACACCATTGGGAAATCACCAATATCTTGTGGGGGGGAGCAAACCTTATAGGTTGTAGGAGTAGGTAGCCACTTGTCCTCCCATATATGAATCATCTTCCCATTTCCAACCCGCCACCTTATACCCCTATTAATAACCTCCAAGCTGTTATAGATGCTTCTCCAAGCATAAGAAGGGTTGCAACCAAGTTTTGCACCCAATATGTCACTATAAGGAAAGTACTTGGCCTTGTAAATCCTAGCAATCAATGAGTTTGGGTTGATAAGGATACGCCATGCCTGCTTCGCAAGCATTGCTAGATTGAAGGCTTGTAGGTTGCGAAAGCCCATACCGCCTTCAAACTTTGACTTGCACATTTTCCTCCAACTGACCCAAGCCATTTTTGCCTCTTGATCTCTCTGACCCCACCAGAAATTTCTCTCCATTCTTTCTAAGTCTTCACATAGGCCCTTAGGGAGTTGGAAGCAACTCATAGTGTATGTAGGGATGGCTTGTGTGACTGCTTTGATTAAAATTTCTTTGCCCAGCACAAATAGCATTCTTTCTTTCCAACCGGAGAGTTTTTTCCCCACCTTCTCCTTTATTTCTACAAAGACTTGATTCTTTGACTTGCCTATCACTGATGGAAGACCAAGATACTTCCCTTGCCTTACCTCTTGCATTGGCCCTAAAACCTCCAGGACCTCCTCTCTTGTTTCAACTAGAGTATTATGGCTAAAGGTCACTGAAGACTTATCCATGTTGATTTTTTGTCCCGAAGTGGCTTCAAAACACCCCAGAATTTCAACCAACTTGCTGACCTCCTCCTTATCAGCCTTACAAAAAAGCAGACTATCATCTGCGAAGAATAGGTGAGTGACTTTAGGGCAGCCCCTGCATATGGATACTCCATTGAGAAGATTTCTATTGCTTGCATCAGAAATAAGGGCAGAGAAGGCTTCCATACATAAAAGAAACAAATAGGATGATAATAGGTCGCCTTGTCGTAGACCCCTAGTCGGAGATATTCTACCATGGGCTTCCCCATTAATCAAAACAGAATATGTTACTGTTGTAATACATTTCAACACCCACCCAACCCATTTCTCATGAAATCCCATCCTCCTCATTACTCTCTCAATGAAATCCCATTCAACCCTGTCGTAGGCCTTGCTCATGTCAAGCTTGACTGCCATAAAGCCATCCTTGCCACTTTTCTTATGATCCAAATAGTGCATTAACTCAAAAGCAATAAGCACATTATCTGTAATTAATCTCTCCGATAAGAAGGCACTTTGATTCTCAGATATTATTTGAGGCAACACTTTCTTAAAACAGTTTGCAAGCACTTTGGATATCAATTTGTACGCTACATTACTGAGGCTGATGGGTCTAAAATCCTTCATCCTATTGGGCATTTTAACCTTCGGCACTAATGTAATATAAGTATTATTAATATCAGATAAAGAGGCATTTGAATTAAGCACATTTAAAACCATATTAGTTACATCAACACCAACAATATCCCAATATTTCTGATAAAAGATAGCAGACATACCATCAGGCCCTGGTGCTTTGGTTGGATGCATTTGATTAAGAGCTGCTCTGACCTCCTCTGCTGTGAAATCCTTGGTGAGTTCCCCATTCATCTCGTTGGACACCTTTGCCTGAATTAGATTTGTCACCTCTTCCATTCGGGACGGGTTCGTGGAAGTATAAATATTTTCAAAATAATTGGTGACTGTTCTAACTATCCCCTCCTTACTATCACACCAAATACCTTCATCATTCCACAATCCCACAATTGTATTCTTCCTTCTTCTCTCTGAGGCGCGGTGGTGAAAATATTTAGTGTTGCGATCCCCTTCCCCTAGCCATTGTACTCTTGACCTCTGCTGCCACCACACCTCCTCATCATCCAACAAGAGATTAATCTCTTTTCTCAGTTTATTAATTTCAGCCCCATGTTGAAGTGCAGTATCATTTTTTAATAGCTCACTTAGCTTTTCCTTCTCCTGAATCTTTTTTGGAATTTGCCCAAACACAGCTTTGCCCCACTTGGCTAGGTTGTCCGCACACATTTTAAGCCCTGCACTGAAACTACTCGGGTCATGGAAATTATTGTTAGCATTCCAAACCTCCTCCACCAGTCCCTTACAATCAGCCCGTCGTGTCCAGATAGCCTCAAATAAAAATCTGCGCTTACTACACTTACTAAGAGCATGAGAATCAGTAATTAACAGGGGGCAATGGTTAGACGTGGTATCCTTTAAATGCTGGACCCTTACATTTGTGAAGTGCTCTATCCAATCTAGAGTTGCAAGAGCCCTGTCCAATCTTAAATAGACTCTATCACTACCTTCCTGTTGATTACACCATGTAAACTCAAAGCCCAAGAAGCCTAAATCCTTAAACCCACACCTATGAATAATATTTCGAAAAGCTTCCATTTGATTTTGGGGTCTCAGAGCTCCCCCTAATTTTTCTTCTACTGATATAATCTCATTAAAGTCACCAAAACATAACCAAGGCAAAGTAAATTGAAGATTAAGAGTATTGAGATACCTCCAAGATTCTTTCCTCCGATGTGTCTCTGGATGCCCATAAAAACCAGTCAGCCTCCATTTGAACCCAGACTCTTCTTCTACTACTACTGCATCAATGTGGTGTCTTGAGTAACTCTTGATCTCCAAATTTACTTCCTTCTTCCAGTACATTGCCAAACCTCCTCCTCTCCCTTTCCTTTGAACATAAAGACTTAATGGTAGCCCATTTGACAAAAGTGGACAAGATGCTCACATTCGAAATATATGTAAGCTAAAGGACTTTGGGAAAAAAAAAAAAAAACCTATTACTTCAAAAATAAAAACAGACCAAATATAAAGGGTGTAATGTGTAATCACTAATTAAGTTAACCTTCTTTTTTTAGAAACTAATTAAGTTAACCTTAATTTGATTATATAGTGAACTATAAAAGTGACTAAATCAAAGAAAATTATAGAATAATATTCCGGGAGTGTCATAAATACATATTTTTCTTCTAATATGAATTATGGATTCCACTATGAATTTATTTGGTAAAACTCATTATTATGTGAGAAGAATCACTAATTAAGTTAACCTTCTTCTTTTAGAAACTAATTAAGTTAACCTTAATTTGATTATATAGTGAACTATAAAAGTGACTAAATCAAAGAAAATTATAGAATAATATTCCGAGAGTGTCATAAATGCATATTTTTCTTCTAATATGAATTGTGGATTCCACTATAAATTTATTTGGTAAAACTCATTATTATGTAAAAAGAATGGGCATATATTTATTGTATTTATCGAATATTCTATAATTATTTGTAAGCCAAAATGTAATTCTTTCTATATTTCGTGGACTGATTATATAACACCTCAAAATGGAAAAGGGATTATCTTCTCGTTTCAACATTTCCAAAACAGTCAGCACCCAGCATCTTCATAAAGATTACTAATATATTTCCCAGTTGGGAGAATTTTTCATATAAAAAAGAAGGGCAGCAAATTGATTGTCAATTTCATGTGACATAGGTTGCCTCTAATTTCAACAGGCCAGGCAACTGTCGTGCCAACTGCCAATATGAAAATCCAAAGTAGTTATAGGTCAATTTGTGTGAGTAAAACATATGATATTGTGCTTCTGGGAGCACAAGAATAACGTGGTTTCTTACATCATATAGCACAATAAGCAAAATGCCATTTTACAATTTTTATTTTTTTTATTGATAGAGCCATTAGACAATTTTAGTTGTATTAAAAAACGTAAAGTTTTGTACAAGTGTCAGCATCCGCTTTTGCTCTACATGCAGCATTGAAATTTTATCACACAATGCTATCAGTTATTACTTATTACATTGTTTAAAGTACATGAATAGGAACCTTTTTGACTAATATCGTGTCAAATGTCAACGTACCGATGTTTTATTCAACAGTATTGTTCCTTTTTCGGACTGGTGACTCAAATCTCAAACAGCCACCAAAATCCTCAACCCTTTTAGATTTATCTCTATATTATTATATAGTTTTTTTTTTTTTTTTTTGAGAAAAGTTGAAATTGAAACTGAACAAAGAATTAAAATAATCTATTATGATTTTATGCCAATTGTCCCTCCAATTTAACAATATTTTAAACCAAATAATATTTGCAAAAATCTTTTGGCAATTTATTTTGTATGACAACACTTTATCCTACTATTAGTTTAAATATTTTGACAAATCCAAACTTATAACAATATTTCAAAAAATTTAATTTACTAATATAATTGAATAAAATTTTACTTTAAATTTAAATATATGAAATGATATAGGAATATTCCAAGTCTCCAACTGTGAAGTGTGAAACAACTAGCACAAAAATACAATTTAGAAAAGAAAAGAAAAAGTATACTAATGAATATTAACATGAGAAGAGGGCAGAGATACTTATGTAATTTCAAATTTGAAGAAGTCCCTATTCCCCAAAAAAAAAAAAAAACCACACCCAATGCGTTAGACTTGAGACTTTAATGACAATACCTGTCACATAATGATTGTTACTATTATATAAGCTCACACCTATGTAGGGAGGATTACAAGTTAATACCCCGCACAAACAAACAAAAATCTACCTACACAAAAATTCAATTAGTTTATTGACCTGGGCAGCCTAGGCGACCTCAAAAATAAATAAAGCAGTCCCATACATCAACCAGTTATAGCATGGGACTCCAATTCTTTTCAAGTCATTGTTCTATTCATTTATTGATTTGATTAATTATATTTACTTCTGTGAATTGAATGACTAGACTAATTTATAATTGTGGCATAGTTGCATCTTGCATGTCAAAATAAACTCTACCTAAGAATTTAGCACCAAAAAAAAAAAAACCCTACCCAAGACCATGGACCCATCATTACCATGGATGAGCTTTCTTAGGCGGGGAAGTCAAAGGGCAGTTTAATCAAAGATCATGTAGAACAACTTCTACCTAAAATAAAACGTACTAGAAGATTAAAAAATAATAAAGATCTGAAGATTTCCATGTTTAGGACATAATGACAAACAGTATTACAAATTTAAAAGAGTAAATTACAAAAATCTCCTTTGAAATTTAGAAGAATGATACTGCAGCCCAAGTTTTAAAGGAAATGACTTTTTTATCCTTTGAAGTTTTGCAGAAAATCAATATAGTCATTTGGTTAATAACAATAACAAAATATTCCAAATTTTAAAAATATTAACTTGACCAAGCCATAACCATGATTAGTGAAAGCTTTTTTGGTTTAAATATTACAATTCTTTATCACCAAACTTCCAAAAAAAAAAAATACCATAACTACTAGCAAATTTTATGCACAACCCAATAACAAATAACTAAGAGCATTAGCATTGGGGCTGTAAAACTCCCCAAGTTGCTATTTTAGCAACCCAACTACTTAAATTGATCTTCATCCTAGGGTGGGTTGCTAAAAATATTTAGCAACCATGAATAGTAAGAGCACTAGCATTGGGGGTGTAGACACCCCCTTATTGTTATTTTACAACCTAAGTCACCCAAAACCCACTCCAATTGGGTTTGTAAACTTAAAAAAATTGCAACCTATGAATTGTAAGGCTGCATACTATTCATAGGTTGTAAAAAAAAAAAAAAAAAATTTAATATGTGGTTGTGTGTGAAGAGAAAATGTGAGTAGGGAAAAAAAGAGAGAATAATACTTTTTATTATTTTATTAGGTAATTTATATTATTTTATTGGGTTGTATATAAAAATAAAAACTAGGATGTAGGATGAATCCTAAAATAGGTTAGTAAAATAGATAAAGTAGTGTTTGAGGATGCAAAATAGGTTTTTTTTGCATCCTCGGATGCTAATGCTCTAAGGTTGTATATATACAACCTACTATTCATGGTTACCAAACATAAAAGTAACTATAAAAGTACATGAAAGTACAAAAAAGATGAAAGAGAGAGATGGGAGAGAATGAGTTGATAGGTTAGTTTATGTTATTTTATTAGGTTGTATGTAAAAATAAAAACTATGATGTTGGGTGTATTATTGGATGGGTTGGTAAAATAAATAAAGTAGTGTTTGAGGGTATAAAATATGTATTTTTTTGCAACCCATTACTAGTGCTATAAAAGTAAATTAGTACTTAGTGATAAGTCATCAATGTCGATAAGTTTTAGTAAGAAGTACAATAATGTGAATGTTACTACCATTTATTTAGTTATAGTTTAGTTATTGCCATTTTTTATTCAACATTTTTATAAAAAGGGGAGAGTGAGCACTTGTAATTAGGAATCAAGTTGAATAATACCGAGTTCCTTCATTTCCCTCTAATCTGCCCCTCTTATTCTAGAGTCTAAACTAGCCTCGAATTTAGTCATTTCCAATTTTCACACACTCCACTTTAGTCATTGTAAGGACGCGATTCGTGGCGGACCGTAACAGTGTCGGGTTCGCACGTAAAAAGGCCCTTAACAATATCATTTGTAGAGCGTGGGTTTGGAAGGCTAGGCCCAGGTTGACAGGCGGTGGGTTTTTCGCGGTGTTCGTACAAGTTTAAGTTTTCCTTCACCCCTGGAGTCTTTCTCCTGGAGGTGGGCTGGGAGGCTCTGGTTTTTGGCCATTCTTCCCAACCCCACCTTTAGGTTACTTGTTTTTCCTTTTATATTCGCCTGCGTTCATTGTCCTTCGTCCACGTATAGGGTCAACCTTTCCAAGATTGATACTTGTCCCATCAGCCTATATTCAAAGTCGTTGGGGGTGGTTGTAAAAGCCAAAGAATGCGGCTCTGTCAGGTTCAGAGTATTGAATGGCAGTAAGGGCAGCTTTCCCTGGATATTTTAGATCTTTCCTCCTGGTTTCAGTCCTATACCGTTTTTACCCTTCTTTCAGGGGGGGGACTTTGGATCTGCCGAGGACTGAGCTGTCCTCGGCGATATCCACAGGCTATTTTGTCGAGCTTGGGCCATAGCCCTCCTCGGTTTGGGCCTTCGGATTCTCCCCGGGTAGATGGGCCTGGCCCATAAATCATTCGGGCCCCACAGTCATTAATCACCAAAATATAAAATACTCATCACTTTAATTATTATTTTTATTAAGTAGGTCCATCAAAGCCTGGTGTAGTGTGGTTTTTATTTTTATTTTTATTGAATCACCCTTTTACCAAAAGAAATTAGGTATTTGATTTCTAATCAGACAATTATTTATATTATTAATATTATTGTTGTAGATCACGAGTCAACCAAAGCGCCCGTGGCCTAATGGATAAGGCGTCTGACTTCTAATCAGGCGATTGTGGGTTCGAGTCCCACCGGGCGTGATCTTCTTTTTCATTTTGGGCTGGGCTACCTGTGTACAATTCCATAACTGTCAGCTTACTGCTTTCTGGGCCTCTTACGAAGGCCTCAAATCTTATTCCTTTTGTTTTCTGATCATTCAAATATATTTTCGAGCTTTAAAATTACCATCTCTTCATATCTATTTCTTTCAATGGAAATATTTTCTTCGAAATTCTTTTGCCAAACAAAAATTTATTCGAAATATTTCTTTCATATCTATTTCTTTTGTTTTGTTTCATAGCATTACTGTTAGACAAATTGCAAACCTTAGGTATGCCATTGTTTCTACTCTTGTTCTGTAGAATGCTTCAAAATAATTTTCCATTTATTTGATGTATATCTCTGCATGCAAAAAATATTTGACTAGATTTTTTTTTTTTTTTAATTATTATAAAGAGTAAATTGTATTAAGAGAAAAGGGGGAAAACGGGTCCAGACCCATCTCTACCTTCTATATAGAAGATCCAATCTAGAAGATTAGAGATTGTTATGGGTCCATGAGTCCATCCAAATTACAAAATGCTGCCCAAGAAGAAATGTTATGGGCTAAAAGTTTAAGTACCTAGGAACATAACAAAATTCCCAACAAGAGAGGGATCTTAAAGAGGCATCTACATTTGACATAACATAGAGTCATAGACAGGGAAATCAGGAGGGGAAGCTGAAGTCTGAAGAGCCTCAATAACTGTGCTTGAATCAACTTTAAATCGAACAAAAGTGAGGTTGAGCAAGGCAGACAATTTCAAGGCTAAAAGAGCTACAATAACTTTCCAAGAAGAGGATCCGATGGAGGAAGAAGTGAGTGAGCAAATAGGATATCATCATTGTCTTTCCTGCAAACAGCAGCAACCATGGAGTTGTTGGGCCTGATTGATACATCAAAATTGATCTTGACCCAGCCTAGAGGAGGAGGAGGAAGCCATTTGGAGGGTTTTGGGTTTTTGAGAATAGCCCATGGTTTGATTAGAATGTTACTTTTGGGTTGTATTGATACTGATATATTGTACTCATTCCAATATATTTTGAGCTAACAACATTTTTGATTGACACCAACGATGACGAATTGGTATCATAAATTTAATCTCAAGATATTAAGATTTAACATCTGAATAATATATATGATATGAAAACCTTTAAAATTTATTTAATTAAAAAAAAAAATTAACTTTTAATTGACATCTTGAAAGTGACACTTATCTCCAATTTCTCACAATTTTTAATATCAAAATTACAATATTGGTTCCCAGAAATAAGAGATCCACCAAGTCACCACCGTCAATGCAATGCGATATTTTAAGTTTTTAACAGCCACATCAACAACAAATACTAATGGTAGCAACCAAATCCAAATACCATATAACATAAAGAGAACTGATCAAAATTTTAAAACTTTTACGGTTTGTTTGGTTCCAGTGAGAGTAGAGCAAAATTGGTCCAAAATTTATCTATTTTCAGTCAACTCTACTTTACTCTATTCCCCTCCACTCATCCTCCCTCTCCTCCCTCAATCTAAATAGGCCGTGTAAATCAAAATTGCACTACATTATAGTGGTATAATTTGCAATTTCATTTTTCTGACTGTTGGGTCTGGTGGTGGTTGCAGAAATGTAGTAAAAGTAGAAATCATTCACTTAAACTATATTGTAAGAAAAGGAAACGCGTTAAACATGTTCTATGGCTTACCAATCTTTGACCCAAAGCGATCATTTAAACCAATCTCTGACCCAGAGCCATTATAGCAAAATATTGAGAACAAGGTTGTTCCACAAGATATATACATGACTAGATGTACGTGTGTCTAATAAGCAAGCACGTCAAACATTTACTAGAACTGCTACTGATGAAATTTTGGTTAGAAGTAATGACTGAGAATAGAGTTAAAAGATTTTCCCTTTCTTGAACAAACTATTTTTTTATTCAATAACTCTCATCACACTACTTATGTAGAAGTAGAACCCAGCAACCAAAAGAATTGCCCGAGATTAATAAATAATAATAATAATCATTGCGACTCAAACAAGATAAATAAATAATACAACGCGCTGAGAGTGACAAAATAGGGAAATGACAACCATTACCCCATGAGAAGGTGAGAACATAAACCTTGTATAATGGCCCCCAACATGTCGTAGCCAAGCTCTACTGACAATTACAGTAATGCGATAGAGTTCAGTAACAGAATCTAAGGTCTTCTCCAGAGATATCCGGAACACATTCCTGAGCTACTTCGGCTATAAGACTAGTGACACCAGAAAGACCAAAAAAAAAAAAAAAAGACAAAAAAACAAAAAAATAGGGTATGCGGGAATCAAAGATTAACATATATTATAGGACTTCCGTAAAAAGAATTGTAGACAACAGCAACCTAAGCAAGAATCCCCCTTCTCGTAAGTGCCACCGAACACCAACTTGCTTTAGTTAGCAGCTGGTTTTGCAATGGCCTGCTTCATAGCCTCAGCGTATGTCCTGTGTTGATAGGTGAGTGTTGATTCAAGCAAATCCCAGAGCGATGTCTTGGGGTCCCAACCTGGAAAACCCATAAACTTCTGTCAAATTGTTTCTAAATCTCGAGGCTTTACGAGATAAAAGTAGAGTAGAAAAGAATCCTACCAAGTTGTTTATTGATTATGGTCATGTCAGGAATTCTCTTGTCACTATCGTCATAACCCGCACCGTAAAATTCTTGGGAGCTCACATCAACTGTAGGTTCTTCCAGAGAAGGTTCACCACTTACTTTTGAATAAACCTGTATAGTGGAAGAACATTAATTCTCAAATCCCAAAAAAGCATAAAAAGGCAATAATTAAGCCAGTCTTTTCCCGACCAAACACACATAAAACAATCCTAAAACTCACATCAGTCATCATTTCAGCAAGCTGCCTAACTGTAACTTCATTGTTAGGGTTGCCCACATTGAAAATATGGCCATTGGCTCTAGCGGGATTTTCCTGAAAATAAAGAAAAGGATCACAGTACTCAGCCACTGTCATGTCAAACATAAATTTAAAATGAAAGAAAAAGGCAGTATATCAGAACGCACGATCATCAACATAACAGCTTCAATTGCATCCTTTATATAAACGAATGTTCTCTGGGAAACACCACCATCCACAAGCTTGAGTGGCTCATGACGCAGTAGATTCTGATACAGGAAGGACATGATTAAAACCAATATACAAAACAAAAGAGAAATACTCTAAAATATCTACATACACTAAAGATGTGAAAAAACTGATCATACATTGCTAAAGCATGCCAGAACTCTGGGAACGCCCTCACTTGGACCATCAATGCCAGGAATGAAATCCATTCTGGGTCCAATCCAGTTAAAAGGTCTCACAATTGTGAACTCCATACCATTCTCTGCACCTTCAGCTGTAACAAGACAAGAAGTCAGAAATATTCATTACAAAATACCAATTAAGAAACAGCCAAGCCAATGGAAAAGGTAGCAAACCATAAATCAGCCTCTCAATCAACTGCTTTGCACATGCATAGGACCATCGCTGCTTCTCAATAGGGCCAAAAATGCATGGGGACTCATCTTCTTTAAGAACGAAATATTCAGGCTCCTGGAACAAAATAGCAAATAGAATGAGTCAGCTCATAGAAAGTAAGGTATAAAACAAACCACATTGACTTCAAAGTAATGTAACATATTCATATTAATCTAATATCTGCAGATAAACATAAAGCAATAATAAGAAGAGAAAAGGGATTGTTTCTTCGAAACTTGCATTAAACTCTGAAATGTCAGTCTGACCCAACCAAAAATGTCAGGGCAACCATTAACTCACAATGTCAAAAGTGAGTTATAAAAGCAGTTTTATACCTCAGTGTATAGAGAGAATGGTTATTACTCCAAATAAGTACTCAGAACAGAGAGAAACTGCCAGCCAACCTCATATAAACACGCGCACAAACACCCACAAAAGCTACCCCTCATAAAACACACATGCCTCATAACCAATCTCGTATAAACCTTAAGAAACCTGTTGACCCTGAAAAAATTAACCAACCTTGTAACTCACATAAGCAAACACACCTCATAACCAACCCCTATATCTCTCTCTCATATGATAAAATTGTAACATTAACCTAGCCAATTCATGTTACTTTTTTCTTTTAAAAAAATGGCACTGAACTATAGCTCAACTGGCACTTACTCCTCCCATAATAATGGGATGGTGAGTGAGGTCATGTGTTCTAGACCCACAGGTGGGTTGCGTGTATTAAAAAAAAAATACTAATGTCATTCTAGAATCTTTCCACTTCCAAAATGCACTTCAACCATCTCTCTCTCTCTATTTTTTTTTTTAAAATTAAAAAAAAAAGTAAATTCTCTCGTCATTCAAAAACACCTAATGACAGGAATAAATAAAATTACTGAGATTTTCGACATCTAAAACTTTCATCAACTTCTAGAAGACTAGAATTCTCAACAAATATATGCATATGGTTATAGGCTACAGAAATTATCAATTTTTTTTTAAATTTTTTTATTATTGAATGCCACAACTCAGTCAGCTATGTGTGACAACAACAAAAACAACCAACCAGCCACAGGCCCACATAAGGGAGGCGTGAAAAACCCATATCTAAAATAAACACACAATAATAACTACTTTTAGATGAAAACATATAAATAAATAAACGAATAACCACGGCATTATTAAGACTATCATCATTGAAACAAAAATATATAAAAAATAAAATAAAATTCTCTACAAACAACCCGCATTGTCTGAAAACGGCTTTAAACTCATAATGTAAAGAAGATGGCTACCTAAAAGAGAGCTCTTGAAAATCAATAATTTCTATAATAAATGAATTACCCGTGCTTTTGTACAAAGATCTTCAATGATTCAATCTATACAGTCATTCATGGCAGTTCAAATTACTAGTATTATTTATTACACTTAAAATTAATAATCAATCATTCCTACACATATCATTTCAAATCTTGATCCACATTATACATCCAAAACATATTTACATCAAAACAGCAAATGCTGAGCCACAAACTATCTGAATTACGCAACCGCCAAATTAATCACAAAAAAGGTAGCAAGAAAATCACAGATCTGAACTATACCAAGAATTGCCAACAAGTAAGAAAAGATGAAGAAAGCGAAGGATCACCTTACGAAGAGGACTGTCTTTAGGAAGAAAGCTCCCAATCGTTTTCCCGTACACCTCACAAGTAGAGAAGTGAATGAGACGCTTATTGTTCTCTGAGCAGTACTTAACCTAATCAAATCAAAAATCACAATCACACACATCACCGTCAATCAAATAACAACCAAATCTTTGTAAAGCGAACATAAAATAAATAAAAGTTCCAATCAATCAAATCAAATTCCAATTGATTCCAAATGCAACAAGAATTGAAAAAAAAAAACGCGATTTTGATCTCAATCAATGCTTACCACTGGGAGCGCATCGATGAAATTGCTGTAAATCGTATCGAGTGGACGCGTGTTGTAGTCCGCCGGAGTACAAATCGCCGCCAGATTTATCGTCTACGACAAAAAATTCAAGAACAGTTTCAAAAAAAGAACGAAGAAATTGAGAGAATCTGAAATGGTAATGTGGAGAGAGAGGAGTGGAACTAACCAGATCTGACATCTTGATGAGGCCTTCGAGGCGAGAGTCGTTCTTGATGTTGAGGCGGTGGAACTGGATGCGATCGGACCAAGGGTGAGCGCCCGCGGGCTCGAGAAGGTGCTTGATCTTGTCGCTGTAGACATCGAGACCCAACACCTTGTGCGGCGTCTCCGCCATGAGCTTTTCGCAGAGGTGGGAGCCAATGAAACCACCAGCTCCGATCATGCATATCGTCAGAGGCTTGATTGGTTTCCCGTCCAGATCTACCCTCGCCGCCATTTTTCTGTGTTTGAAGCTTTTCTTTGTTGTTGTTTTCTTTGCCTTTTGTGC
>JAPQVW010000009.1:41604141-41846641 GCA_028535905.1 Quercus berberidifolia | reverse complement strand
GAATAATGGAAAGGGATATTTATCGATTCAAGGAGACGACTCTTCATTATTCAATAGAATATTACATTAAATATAATATAATATTATTCATTATAATTATAATAATAAATAATAATTTCGAATAGCTAATATTAAATTAAATATTAAATAATAATAGGACAATTATTCCAAATTCATAATAATATATATTTATTATTATTCGAATCTAAATTTAAATTAGAATACAAATATAAAAAGAATAGAATAAATTAATAAATAAACAAATGTTCCACTTTATAACTATAATTACTATACTATTATTCATTATAATAATAACTTATTATCATTAAATAAATCATTCAATTATGAAATTGAATGATCAGGTACGATTCTCGCAGAAATTTAGAGTACGCAATTTAGGAAAGTGCACAACCTAAATCAACTAATGTTCCACTTTATAAAAAGAATAGAATAAATTAATAAATAAACAAATGTTCCACTTTATAACTATAATTACTATACTATTATTCATTATAATAATAACTTATTATCATTAAATAAATCATTCAATTATGAAATTGAATAATCAGGTACGATTCTCGCAGAAATTTAGAGTACGCAATTTAGGAAAGTGCACAACCATTATAATGGTGACTGTTGATTTAGGTGTTTATTAAACTAAATGTTCCACTTTAGACATTAGAGTTATTTCTTTTTCTACTTCATCATCTACAGATACGATTCTCAATCAACAAGGGCAAAATGTAATATGTGTCTATGTCGCTATTGGTCAAAAGGCATCTTCCGTGGCTCAGGTAGTGACTACTTTACAAGAAAAGGGAGCAATGGAATACACGATTGTGGTAGCTGAAACGGCGGATTCTCCGGCTACATTACAATACCTCGCTCCTTATACAGGAGCAGCTCTGGCTGAATATTTTATGTACCGTAAACGACACACTTTAATCATTTATGATGATCCTTCCAAACAAGCACAGGCTTATCGCCAAATGTCTCTTCTATTACGAAGACCGCCGGGTCGCGAAGCTTATCCAGGAGATGTTTTTTATTTGCATTCACGACTTTTGGAAAGAGCCGCTAAATCAGGTTCGCGTTTAGGTGAAGGAAGTATGACTGCTTTACCAATAGTTGAGACCCAATCGGGAGATGTTTCAGCTTATATTCCTACTAATGTAATCTCAATTACAGATGGCCAAATTTTCTTATCCGCCGATTTATTCAATGCTGGAATCAGACCTGCCATTAACGTGGGGATTTCCGTCTCCAGAGTAGGATCTGCCGCTCAAATTAAAGCCATGAAACAAGTAGCCGGCAAACTAAAATTGGAATTGGCACAATTCGCAGAATTAGAAGCCTTTGCACAATTCGCGTCTGATCTCGATAAAGCTACTCAGAATCAATTGGCAAGAGGTCAACGATTACGCGAGTTGCTCAAACAATCTCAATCATCCCCTCTCACGGTGGAAGAACAGGTAATGACTATTTATACTGGAACGAATGGTTATCTTGATTCATTAGAAATTGGACAGGTAAAGAAATTTCTCGTTGAGTTACGGACTTATTTAAAAACGAATAAACCGCAGTTCCAAGAAATCATATCTTCTACCAAGATATTCAATGAGGAAGCAGAAGCCCTTTTGAAAGACGCTATTCAAGAACAAATGGAACGCTTTCTACTTCAGGAACAGGTATAAATAAATTCCTTTAAATAACTTTCTAATTTTTTAGAAATAATTATTTCTATAATCTAATCTTTTATTTTATTATATATCTTTTATATTACTAATTTTTATATCTTTTATATTACTAATTTTATAGTAATAAAAAATTATTATTAAGAATAAATATATAAATAAATATATAAATAAGTATAAGGGTCTCTTGTTCAAATCATTCAAAATACCTAGTTAGTAGAAAAGAAATATATGGAAATCCGTCGCGTCCAATAGGATTTGAACCTATACTAAAGGTTTAGAAGACCTCTGTCCTATCCATTAGACAATGGACGCTTTTTTCTTAGTTTTGTTTTCACATCTCTTGGTCAGAAAAAAGACCATTGAGAGAATTCCAGGAATTGCGCATTCAATTCAATGATACATTCATTATCATTATATTAATAATTACATTAAATTAGATTCATTACATGAATCATTATAATTAGATCCTCTATATTATAGATTATTTAATATAGAATTTAAATAATATAATATTTTATAATAGATAAAAAATATAACTTTTACTATTAAACATATTCTAAATATAATATAGAATTTTAGAAATATAGAGAATAAATTAATATATATAATATAGAGATATAAGCGGGTAGCGGGAATCGAACCCGCATCGTTAGCTTGGAAGGCTAGGGGTTATAGTCGACGTTGAGTCATCGTTTTTAACGTCTCTAATTCAAAACCGAACGTGAAACTTTGGTTTCATTCGGCTCCTTTATGAAAGATGGACAAATTTCACATATGTCAGATGTGAACTAAATTACAAAAAAAAAGAAAATTTCGGCCCATAACATCTATGTCAGCTTTTCTGTTTGAATGCATTCAAAACAAAACCCGCTTTATAGATGATCCCTATAGAACAGGGGGGGTTAGAACCACCCTTCTAGTTACTTCGTTCTCTATTTCTATTTGAAAGAATCCTTAGGAAAAGGATTTTGTTTCCACCGAGCTAAAACAATATAATATGTCGATGTCTCTGGTTTACTAGAGACATCGACTAACCCGTGCGATGCACGGGAAAGCTGTTAAGTTATCACTTATGACAGTGCTACACAGCCTTAAAACCTAAGACTAACCCATGGAATGGATTTGAAAATTTTTCACAAATAAAGAAAGTGTTACGTGAAGTTTTGTGAATATAATACCTTACATTTTGTGAAAATGAGAGTCATATTTGATATATTTAAGAAACAAATAAGTATCTAATGTACGTAATACTAATAGATATCTAACTCTTATCACAAAAAATGAATGTTGCACGTTAGGATTACAATCTCAAAATTCCCTATCCTATAGTCAAAACTAAACATTCAATTACTAAATGAAAAATATTAATTAACCAAAAATTACTTATTTATTTATATAAATAAGTAAACATTGATAATTATATTATAATAATATAAGAATTAAAAGTACTTAAGATATTTGTTGGACATCGATTTGTGTTTGGTTAAGATTAAAAATTAAAATTATTTCACTATTTAACTTATTTTTGTTACAATTTATGAACTTTATTGCATTTCTTGACACTATTCATAAGTCTTATTGTACTATTTTAATTAATTTTTACCTTTATTTATAGTACTTTAAACAATAACTTTTTAATTTCAACCAAATAAATAGTATCCAAACACACCATCAATCACTGCACGTTTCACATCACATTGGGCTAAATGCTAAAAAAGGCTAATGGCTTTGCCCCATCTTTTATTCAAAAATTAAAACCTTTCTACTTTCCCAATGCAAGTCACGTGGAGGCTTTTTTTGGGTAAACATCATGTGAAGGCTTTGGAAACATAAAAAAAAAGGAGTACAAAATGTCAAAAACAAAAAGAGAGAAACTACTGGAGACAGACAAAAGAAAGAGGAGGAAAAGAAGAAAAAAGAAGAAGAAACAGCCCCTGCCCTGCTGCATCGTCTTCTTCTTCTCTGTTTTTTTTTTTTTTTTTTTCCTTACAAATAAGAAATTTATGGAATGAAGAGGAAGATGACGAAGAGAGAGATGAGATTATTTTGGCTTTGGTGATTTATGGGTTTGGTTTGTGTTGGGTGTGTATTGTGTTTGAAGAAATTTATGGGATGAGGAGAAAGATGACGAAGAGGGAGATGGGAAATTATTTTGGTTTTGGTCTGGATCTGTGCTCATATGTACTGTTTTGGTTTGTGTAAACAAAAAGAGAGAAACTACAGAGACTGGAGACAGACAAAAGAAAGAGGAGGAAAAGAAGAAAAAAGAAGAAGAAACAGCCCCTGCTGCGTCATCTTCTTCTTCTCTTTTTTTTTTTTTCCTTACAAATAAGAAATTTATGGAATGAAGAGGAAGATGACGAAGAGAGAGATGAGATTATTTTGGTTTTGGTGATTTATGGGTTTGGTTTGTGTTCGGTGTGTATTGTGTTTGAAGAAATTTATGGGATGAGGAGGAAGATGACGAAGAGGGAGATGGGAAATTATTTTGGTTTTGGTTTGAATCTGTGCTCATATGTACTGTTTTGGTTTGTGTTGGGAAAGGCAGAGTATCGTGAAAGGGAAAGGCTGAGTATCGGGCTTTAGAAATCTGTTATTACGTTATTATTTTTTTTTAATGTTATTTTTTTAATAATATGCTGATGTGGAAATTTGTGGAAGCTTCAAAAGCTTCGGTTTTATATATATATATAGATTATATAATCAGAGTATAATTACAAAAGAACCTAACCTTTACCAAAAGCTTTGTAGCTGAATTTGCACCTCCCCATGTGCAAAATGCTTGGGGGTCTAAGGGGGGAAAGGGTTCGAACTGTGGGGTTAGCAACATGTTGTAATTATTTCTCAAAAAAAAAAAACTTAACCTTTATAGTTGGCAAGTTGTTATAGGTCTTTAATTTGAATCAATTACTAAAATTACTTTATTGCCCATTAGTAAAAACAAATAATAACTTACCACATAAGATTTATTATGAAAATATTGAATAATGAGATCCAATAAAGATATAGATTATTTATTTTATTTATAAGGAAAAGAAGTTATTTCCTTTCTCAAGTCAAATTTGTGTATGTTAAAATTTTATATTCCTCTCTATTTAGGATTTTGCATTATTATATCAGTTAATATAGATAAAAGTGTGATAAAACCTACTAAAAAAATGAATATTGAAATAATTCAATAATATTGAAGTCGTTATTTCATGGATGAGTGAGTGTTTTTTTTTTTTTTTTTTTTGAGGGTATAGTTACTAAAGTAAGAGTGTTTTTATTTTTATTTTTATTTTTGCTGAGAATTACTATAGTAAGAGCTAGTTTGACAAAGAATAGGAGAAGAAATTATTCCCTTTCATCAGTCAAATTTGTGTAGTTGAAATTTTTCGTAATAACAGGCTTTTCAATTTTTTAAAAATGTTGAAATTTTCTATTCATCTCAATTTAGAATTATGCATTATTTAATCACTTAATATAGATAAAAGTGTGATAAAACCTACCCACAAAAATGAATACTGAAATAAGTTAGTAATATTGAAGTTGTTAGTTCATAGATGAGTGTGAGTGTGTCTTTGAGGGCATAGTTACTATAGTAAAAGCTAGTTTGATAAAGAGTAGGAGAAGAAATTATTCCATTTTCTTCGGTCAAATTTGCACATGTTGAATTTTTTTCTCTTGCAATAAGAGGCTTTTCAATTTTTAGAAATTCTTGAAATTTTTTATTCATCTCAATTTAAGGTTTTGCATTATTTAATCACTTAATATAGATAAAAGTGTGAAAATGAATATTGAAATAAGTTAATAATATTGAAATCATTATTTCAAGGATGAGTGTGTGTATCTTTTTTGAGAGTATATATATATATATATATATATATATATATATATTTTAATAACATTTTTGAGGGTATAGTTACTATAGTAAGAGCTAGTTTGACAAAGAATGGGAGAAGAAATTATTCCATTTCATTAGTCAAATTTGCGGATGTTGAAAATTTTCGCAATAAGAGGCTTTTTTTATTTATTTTATTTTATTTTATAAAATGTTGAAATTTTCTATTCATCCCAATTTAGGGTTTTGCTTTATTTAATCATTGAAAAAATATAGAAGTGTGATAAAACCAACCTAAAAAATGAATATTGAAACAAGTCAATAACATTGAAGCCAATGAGTGTAACTGTGATTGTGATTGTGACTGTTCTTTTTTGGGGATGAGTCTTGTAGGGGTAAAGTCCCAAGATCGTACAATGGGCCTTGGGCCCCATATAAAACTTGACCACGTCCGAGGAGAAGGTGTGGGTATCAAAAGACTCCCGGCCCAATTCTTATGGGCCCAAAATTGTTTAAAAGACGGTCCGAGGAGAAATGTCTCCTCGGACGTACCAAATGTGGCTTGAACATGCACTCGGTCAGCTATAAGGATTCACTCCAGCGAGTATTAGTAACAGGGATGAGTCTCCCAAGCCCATAGGAGGGAGGAAAGTGTAGGGTGCCAAGGGAGAGGCTGCAGTTGCCACATTAAATGCATGACAGCTACTTTTCCGACCACATTAATGTGGAGAGGACTTGTGAACAGTATTACCTTGACTACCACAACTCACAGAAAGATGGGGGAGATGTCCGATGGGACGGGCACTCAAGTGAAGATCCAGATGATCAACAAGTGTAGGGTCCTGATGACTTCAAGAGAGTTATATAAAAGGAGGGAGTCCCCATGAAGAAGGGGCCAAAAAAAAGAGGAACTTAGAACAGAAGAAGAGGGTGAGAACCATAGCCTTTGAGCAGGGACAGAGATATATCTCCTACGTCTCCTCGGACCATATATTTAATGGACCTGAAGGAGATTTTCTTATTCTTAATTGTTGTATGACCCAATATTAACTAGTACGCACTTTGTTAGGTCCTAGTTCTGTAACACACTCTCTATAAATTCATTGTTTTGGGCTTCTTGAGCCAGAACCCCATACCTGTTGGGCCTGGACCCCGAATCGTGACCCTACAAGTCTCGTCATGCTTCTGTCTATTTTTAATAATTAAAAATTGCAAAGCCCTAAATTGAGATAAATAGAAAATTTCAACATATTTTTAAAAATGAAAAGCTCTTATTGGAATAAATGGAAAATGTAAACTTTTTTTTTTTGAAGAAAAAGTTCAAAAAGGCTGGTATATATAAAGAAATAAGGAAAAAAGCGGTTTGCTATGGGTTTTATTTATTTATTTTTATTTTAATTGTTATCAATATATGGTCCGTGGGTCATAGCTTTTTTATATATATAAAGATTATAAAAAAATAAAAAAAAAATTAAGAGAATGACAAAATTTAGTTACACATATTTAGTTAAGAGAATGACAAAAATTTGTCATTCTCTTAAGCTTTAAAAAAAATTGAAACCTTTAAAAAATAAATTAAACATATATTTAGTTACACATAATATATATATATATATATATATATGTATTATTTTTTATTAAATTCAAACACATGATAAGTGGGATCCTTAATTAAGTTCTCCCCCGTGTGTGTTTTTTTTACACTTTTCTAATTTATACAAATTGGAGATATAATGGATTATCTTTTTCTTATTTTTATTTTGCTGATTATTTGTTACCATCTTATGGTTGCCTATAAAATTTCTTAGAGACTCTTTTTTAACACCTCACCTCCTTATCCATGTTAAGTGTATGTCTCCATTCTAATCTTTTATCAAGAAAGTATATGCCGCCCCTTCCCCATAAAAACTTTGAAAATACACACGTTTATTTTTATAATTTACTAATTTCAAAAGGCAACCATAGAGTTCCTTCCTTTATAATATAGTTGCAAGCTTTTCGTCTATTGTTTTAGTAGGAGAAAACTTGGGTGTGTATATTAAGTTATCTATTGATTACATTGACCATTAAAATACAAACAAAAAAAATTATCTAATTGATTATACAAATGCGGACAAATGAATACATCTTCGATGTGGATGATTTAAAAAAAAAAAAAAACTGCCTCTGAGCACCCGCGTTTAAGGTTAAGAGTTTTGAGAAAATTTCAAAATAATTAGGGTAGAAACATGTACCAAAATTAATGATTTTTGAAATATGAAGTGAGTTTGAGCCCCATGTAAATAGCTTACAAATAATATTCATTAGCCTAGTTGTTATCACCTAAATACATCACTCTATATGTTTATTAATGATAAAATGTATGAAAAGTTGGAAGTGTTTTTATTCTATTGCTAAAAGCCTTGTAATTTAGTTGACATTTTTTATTGTTTACAATGCAGACATTCAGAGTTTAAATGGCCCTTACCCAACTACCACATCGTTAACAAAAAAATTACATCACTCTATACATAATTAACAATCATATATGAGGTTTCATGTCTTTATTCTAGCTCCATTTGTTTTTCTCCTAGAAGAGGCATCTTTAAAGTGAACAAATTATAACAAATTATATTGTCTTATGCTTCTCCACAACTAGACTTCCAATGCAAGAAAACAACAAAATAATTCACAATTCATGAAGAAAGGAATAAGGACAAATGTATA
The DNA here is from genome assembly GCA_028535905.1 of Quercus berberidifolia. NCBI lineage: Eukaryota > Viridiplantae > Streptophyta > Magnoliopsida > Fagales > Fagaceae > Quercus > Quercus berberidifolia. The sequence goes on along the minus strand of JAPQVW010000009.1, from coordinate 41,838,415 downwards.
ATTTTATTAATCATAACTATTAAAAACATGTATGGAAAAATGAATAAAGGCATAAGAATTCTCTTTTAACCTTATTCCATGATTTGGCCCACAAACAATCTTGCTAAGGATGATGCTTGATGAATCATTCCCAATCGAAACAACATATCATCACCTCCATTATTTTAAAAGTTTGACGAAACATATTTATTACAGTTATTCACAGTCGGCATGTACAGAGACTTTTGAAATCTTTTTTTTAAAAAATTTTTTTTTTTATACAAAGATATAAATTTTATTATAGTTTAATCTAAGTGTATATGTGTGTAAAACTCATTTCTGAAGACTTGTATTCCGGCCATTGCCCCCTACATCCCACAAACACTTATACTTGTGGAGTGATTATCGCACCAAAGGTGTGTGATGGTTTTTTGAAATCTTAAAAGCTCTAAAACCTTTGAACTATAAAACCAAAAAAAAAAAAAAAACCTTTTAATACAGAGGATGCTTAAAAAAAAAACCATTTTGGAAGAAAACCAAGAGCGGGTTTCAATGTCCCAGCCTATTATTTTCTTCCAAATTGGTTCCCTTCTCTTTTTTGAAACTGAAAATGAAAGATTAAAAACAAAAGAGATGCTTTTTTTTGGGTGGAAAATGATGGGAAATTGTATATATATGACAATGCAATGAATTGTAAATGGCAATGCAAGCTATCTTTTGGACGTACAATATTTTAAGAAACCAAGGATCTAGTTATCTTGGGTTACAAGCGATCGAGAAAAAAAAAAGTTATCTTGGGTTACTGTGCAAAACTATCAGACAATATTTTGTTGCTGGATCTTCTATCCCATGAAATGTAGAAATGTTTAGGATATACTTCTTTATCAAAATAACACCACACCAGATATAAGAGATTCATGTGCATGTATAGAAAAATGAATGGAAATCAGAAGGAAAATTCTATACCGTGAAAATTAAAACTCCTGCCGGCCAACATCATGAAAGGAAAATTCTACTATTATTAATGGGAAAAAAAATGTAAACTAATAAGTTCAAAGAATGCTTAAAATACAAAATAAACTGCGAAAAATAATTCTAAATCTACCATGAAAATTCTAAAGCATCAATGAAGAGAAAAATTAGCCCATTTTTATCATACACGTGATCCATCTGCACTCAATCAATCAAAGGCGATGTAAAAAATCAAAAAATGCAACAGCAAAAAAAATGTGAGGCCACCTTTCTTGACACACATTCATGCCCACGTACTCATGCATTGCTCTATTCGTGACTCAAAGAGTCAAAAGCAACACATGTTTAGCAATGGCTAGTACAACAGCGTGTTGTAGTGGTACATTGTTCCAATTGCGACTCAAAAAGTCAAAAGCATAACATGTTCAGCAACGGCTAGTACCGTAGCATGTTGTAGTGGGCGGGTTTTGGAGTTGGCTAGCTTGTATTTGTTGGGAAGGTGATGAAAAGGAAGAAGATAAGTGAGGAGGCGGTTTTGGTTTACTTTGAGGATAGAAAGAGATATCAATTTTAAGAAAAATTTACATTTTACCATCCTAAACTATATCCCTAATTACATTTTGCGTCCTAAATTTTTGGAGGCATGTTTTGCACCTTAAAATATGATTATTGTTATACTTTGTATACCTACATTAAGTTTGCTATTAACTTGGATGGAAAAAATGTGGCATCACACATGAAGACCTAATTGCCTTATTCTTAATCCTTTAAAACAAAAGATAAATTACATTTTACCACCATAAATTATACTCATTATTACACTTTGCATCATAAATTTTAAATTTAATTTCATCCAAGTCAATAACAAACTTAATGGCGGAGTACAAAGTATGACAAATGTCATAGTTTAGATTGCAAACTTTAATATGGTGAATAGTTTAGAGCGGTGAAATGTAATTTTCCCAAATTTTAAAATGTAAACACCACTTAAAGATTAAAAAAAAAAAAAAAGTTTAAACGTTAAGAGTTTGGGAGAGGGGGTTTGTTTTTTCTTTTTTCTTTTTCTTTTTTCCGTGGGAGTTCAAATAGCTAGTAACTTACAGAAACAGATTTATAGAGTTATCTTAAATTTAGAGGATTTAAATTTGTAATTTATCCTTTTTTGACCCTATGATCTTAAACTTTTGCAAGATATCATTTTTTTTTTTTAAATATGAGGGTATTTTAGAACTCGAGAAAAGTCTAATCTAAAGAAAGAAATTCTATCATAATTAGTATAGATAGTATTAGTAATTTCTTATTATTGTATTGATTAGTGTTTTTATTTGACGATAAGAACAATTATCATAGAGTGAAGCTCATATGTTAAAATTCTATTATAATTGTCTTAAGAGCACACATTATTAACCATTCATTTGGAAAAGTTTTTATAAAAAATTGAAAAAACTGTCAAAATAATTAATTTTTTTTTTTATTTTTTCATAAAAATTTATCTAAAATAATTTACTAACTTGTACCCTTATATTTATATTTAAAAATTTGAAATTTCCCTTTTGGGTAAGTAGCATAATGGGATTTCACAAAAAGTCTACGTACACAGTACACAGCACTAATATTATTATAGTAATATTAGTACACAGCACTAATATTATTAATTTATTATAGTAAACAATAAAAATAGTAATATCTTTTTGAGCAAAATAAAAATAGTAATATCTTGTCAAGTTATCAGTACTGCAAATAAATTAATCGCGATAAAGCTAGGAAGTTTCCGTAGATAGCAGCGCGTAATGTTGCTCTGACGAACGATGTCAACTCGTAGGGAAAGTCATGACTCATGACGTTTTTTCTTTTTCTTTCAGATCGCGATTGTCCAATCGAGACATGTGACTCGCCTTGTTCCAATGAGCTGTATATATTCATGCTCACGTGGGTCATATTTCTCCGTTTGTGCTTAGAGGCTTGCCACTGCTAATTGGGTCTCCGATTATTACTGAACGCGCTTTTCTGACGCTTAGCGACCAATTTCAAAGGAATCCTATATCTCTTTTGCCAGAAGCAACCAAACTTATCTTTATCAACTTTCTATTTTGTTATCTTTAATAGTTTAATTTGTTGTTTTTATTTACCACTTTGGATAAGATTACTGTAAGAGCATCAACCACGTGCTATTCATGAAAAATCTGTTTTTATCCAGGTAAATGTTAATGAGCACCATGCATATCATTATCAGCTTTCTATTTTGTTATCTTTAATAGTTTAATTTGTTGTTTTTATTTACCACTTTGGATAAGATTACTGTAAGAGCATCAACCATGTGCTATTCCTGATGAATCTGTTTTTAACCAGGCAAATGTTAATGAGCACTGTGCATATCTTTATCAGCTTTCTGTTTTGTTATCTTTAATAGTTTAATTTGTTGTTTTTATTTACCACTTTGGATAAGATTATTGTAAGAGCATCAACCACGTGCTATTCATGAAGAATCTGTTTTTGTCCAGACAAATATTAGGGAACACTGTGCTATGCTTGTTTAAGGTTAAAATAATATGAGTTTCATTTAATAAAAAAATTGTATAAAGTTGATCTTAAAGCTTATAAAACTGGCAAAATACTGATATAAAATTGAATGACGGACACAAATTCTGATATAAAGTAGTGTGTTAACGGGCACCTTATGGTGCTCAACTTGAGTCTCTCTACATCCAAAACTTAAAAAATAAAATTGAGTCTCTCTAATTAAACCAAAAGTTAGGCTAGAATTTGTGATAAACGACTGAATATGATCCAAAATTTAATAGCATGCATATAAATTTTGACAGCTAAATTGTTTGGTTGACTTGAGACTCGATTTGTCCGTGCATGAATTAGAATGAGATTTCGCTCTCTCTAAAAAAAAAAGTAGGACTTATGTTTCTTTCTATATAATTGTTAGTGTGTTATTATTATTATTTTGATAAAGAGCGAGACTACTAGTGTATCAAGAAATTAATATATAGAACAAGTATAAACAATCAAATATAACATTCATGTGTTTTTTCCCCTTTGAAGAGAGGATGGGGCTTACTACTCCCTATTTTATCTCTCCTCGCCTCGTTGTCCATTTATTTTCTTTTTCATCTCTATCTTATCAGTGACAAAGCCAACTAATTGAGGTTGAGAAAATTCCGAATGGGCTTTCCCAACTGAGAAGAAGTGACGGGTGGGGTTGAAGCACCTATGGTCTCACCTTGTCTTGTCCCCTTTCTTAAAGCACGAAAAATCTATGTGAAATAGGATGAAACAGGAGAAGCTGGGCCATTTTGCTATATTCCTACTATTTTCCTTTTTCTGGAACTAACTATATTTCTACTAAGTTACTAATTGTTCATTCACATCTCTCATATTTTAATTCAAATAAGCTACGTTGGCCCCAAGCAATCTTATGAGAGGGACTGCATCAGTAGCAAACAAATGCGTCCTATGTATATATATTATCCTTTTCATTTTGTAATATATATATATATATATATATATCCATTTTGGCACTTGGCACACATTGAAAATATAACAATGAGAATGCAAATTTTACAAACAGTGCAATTCTAAGATATACCCTTATTAGTTCTAAAGATTCTTAAGGCTTTGAACTCGATTGATTAAATTTTCCCCTTAGGCAATTGATTTATTTTATTCTCATATATAAATATATATATATTAATATCCAAAGTTAGAAAAAATTCAATTATATTTTAATTGGATTCTCAATTTTGCACCATTTGTCCTATTTAATTTTTAATTTTGTACTAAGTGAATTATTTAGGGTAAAAATCAAAGAGTCCAAATCCAATTAGATTCTAAATTGGATTTCAATTAAAGTCCAACTTTTTGTTATGTGTCCATTTAAGTTTTTAATTTTTGTGACAAATAAATTATTGGGTGCAAAAATCGAAGAGTCTAAAATCAATTATATATATATATATATATATATATATATATATATAAAATGAGAAACCATTACATATTTTAAAAATATATGGTTTAAAAAAAGTGTAAGATAATTTAAACCGAATAATTATGATTATTTTTAATTGTATTTGTATATATACACAGGGCTATACACTAGCATTTATAATTGGTGATTTTTTATGATATAAATTAATTTTTTATTACTTATTGAGAAATTAAATATGTGTAATGTTTACATAATAATGTCTACTTAATAGATTTTAATTATATTTTTGAAAATATATATTTTCTTATTTTTTTTCTCCTAAGAAAATATAGTAAATTTAAAAATAACATATCGAGTGAGGGTTCCATTTTACGTGTAAGTAAGAGCTTGTATCCAGTGACCAATATCATTGAATACGTTGCGATAAAGACATATGTCCACTCTTACCTACTTGTTTTTATTCTAACATACTAGCTACTGGCCACAAGGTAAATCCTAAATCCTTCAAGTTCAAGATTTTTCACGTACAAAGAAAAACAGTACGTGACCCGCGCACCAAATTACTGCATATAGCAATACCAAGGACCACCGACAAAAAATCTATCAAGCAAGCACCACGCAAATAATTCAGCGCGTGAGGAACATACTCAAATTCTGTAGCGTGGTTGAGATGCTATGTACTAATTCTTTTCTAGCACAATTAAGTGAGGTACCGACAAAACTATCCTCAATTAATTGACTAAGCTAGTCAAGTAATAGCTGTCTTGTACAGAGTCTACAGTGTGAATTTGATGATTCTACGCGGAGTTTTGATTGGGCGGCGGTTGCTTGAACCAAGCTGGTTTTTTGCTTTGTTGTTTCTGTTAATGATGTAAAATATTAAAAAAAAATACTAAAAAATATTTCAACCAAAGTATCCATAAAAAATAAAATTAAATTAAAGTATCATAATTATGGATGAGATACGGTAAAAGATGGAGAAAATATCAACCAATATATACTTTTTAATTTTTTTATTCAAATATATACTTTTTAATCTATTCATGAAAATATTCGCTTTTTCATTGTTATTATTATTTTTCCTTCTCTCTGTCAATTTGCTCAAAGATATATTTTAGTCAAAATCAGTTTGTTGCAATCTTTTTTACTAAAGCAATGATAAAATTTTGTTACCACGATTTAATAACTTAATTAATCATTAATACTTAGTACTTACATTATCTATTCATTATTAATGGTTTCATTGATGTATTGAGATATTTTTCAAAAGTGTACATTTTTTATTTTGGCTCCAAATTGCTTCTTAAGCAATAAATTGATGAAGTATGTTCCAATTATCTCAATCAATAAAATCTTTTGTCCTCGAATAAGATGTCTGAAATTTGAATCAAAAGTTTGTTGCAACTATTTTACTTGATTGGATAGAATATTACAAATTCGACTCAACCTTATTATTATTTAAATTTATTTTTACAATTTTCAACCTAAAGACAAAGGGAGAGAGAAGCCAAGAACCTTGTAAGTTGTAACTCAGTGACATTCCTTAGTTTCCTTTATAAAGAGAATTAGGATTTGAATTTTCCTCCCAACTTGTTTTAATAATTAATAAATAAATAAATAAATAAATTACAAAGATAAATAAACTTGTGATGTAGCTTATAATATTTAAGGCATGAAATATGTGGGGGGTATAAAACCGGGAAGCCCATGTCAATGTCTGCGCTGGGCCCAAGGCCCGATCTAAGGAAGGCCCACCCCTTGGCCATGGGAAGGATCCTCCTCGGCCATGGGAAGGACCCTCATCGGCCATAAATATAGCCGAGAGCAAAGGGAGCAACTCGGTCCTGGTGATGACATTCCGGGTCATTTCGCCGAACAGGAAAAGTACTAAAACGACAAAGAACAAGGGAAAGACTGTCATTACTGCAATTAAGTACTCTGCACTTGACAGAGCCATGCTTTTTAGCTTTTACAATCACCTCCAACCACTTTGGGTATAGGCTGATGGGACAAGTATCAACCCTATAAAACTGAACCTACACGTAAACGTTCGAGAGAGGGGGAAAAAGCTAGTATAAAAGGAGGAAGAAGCAGTCCAGAAAGGGGACTGGGATCAGGTCCAAGAACCGGAGCCACCCAGGCCGTGCCGAGGGGAAAGTCTTCTTGGATAAGCTTAGTTTACCTCTGCGCGATCATCATGAACACCATGACTAACGACTGTCCGTTCACCAAGGCCTAGCCTTTTAGCCCACTCTCTACAAATTCATTGTATTGGGCCCGCTGGTCCAAGATCTAACTCACCATGTGACAGAGCCATACTTTTCAACTTTTACAACCACCCCCAACCACTTTGAGTATGGGCTAATAGGACAAGTATCAGCCCTATAAAACTGAACCTACACGTGGACGTTCGAGAGGGGGGGGAAAAGCTAGTATAAAAGGAGGAAGAAGCGGTCCAGAAAGGGTACTGGGACCAGGTCCAAGAACCGGAGCCACCCAGGCTGTGCTGAGGGGAAAGTCTTCTTGGATAAGCTCAGTTCACCTCTGCGCAATCATCATGAACACCATGACTAACGACTATCCGTTCACCAAGGCCTAGCCTTTTAACCCACTCTCTACAAATTCATTGTATTGGGCTCGCTGGTCCAAGATCCCACCCACTGTGTGGTATTGGGCTGAAAAACGAGACCCCACAATTGGCGTCGTCTATGGGAAGGTTTGTGTGTTGGCGCAGGCGGCGGTTAGTCATGGTAGGATCAAGCCCCTGTCAACAAGGGTCCCTCGAAAGAAATAATTTTGGCAATGGTGCAAGCTATGCGAAAGCCTCTTCATCATTTCCAGCAGCACACGGTTGTTGCCCTAACTCAGCTCCCACTCAGGGCTACACTTCGAAGTGCCAGTGGCACAGGCAGTTCTAGGGGCTTCTAATATCAAGTCTATGCCTCACACATTTGCCAAAGGGCTAATCCTCACAGGTCCAGTAGCCCGATTCACCGAATTCCATAAGTGTTGGACAGAACCAAGGTCTTGCATGGATCTCGGACTCAAACCTATGGGGAAACCAGCTACTTCAAGAAGAAAATGTTAGACAGAATCAAAGTCTTGCATGGTCTTCGGACTCAAACCTATGGGGAAACTAGTCACTAGAAAATGCTAGACAGAATCAAAGTCTTACATGGTTCTCGGACTCAAACCTATGGGGAAACTAGTCACTAGATAATATAAGTATTGGACAGAACCAAGGTCTTGCATAGTGCTAGACAGAACCAAAGTCTTGCATGGTCCTCAGACTCAAACCTATGGGAAAACTAGTCACTAGAAAATATAAGTGTTGGACAGAACCAAGGTCTTGCATGGTCCTCGGACTCAAACCTATGGGGAAACCGGTTACTTCAAGAAGAAAGTGTTAGACAGAACCAAAGTCTTGCATGGTCCTCGGACTCAAATTTATGGGGAAACTAGTCATTAGAAAATATAAGTGTTGGATAGAACCAAGGTCTTGCATGGTCCTCGGACTCAAACCTATGGGAAAACCAGCTACTTCAAGAAGAAAGTGCTAGTCAGAACCAAGGTCTTGCATGGTCCTCGGACTCAAACCTATGGGGAAACTAGTCACTAGAAAATATAAGTGTTGGACAGAACCAATGTCTTGCATGGTCCTCGGACTCAAACCTATAGGGAAACCAGCTACTTCAAGAAGAAAGTGTTAGACAGAACCAAGGTCTTGCATGGTCCTTGGACTCAAACCTATGGGGAAACTAGTCACTAGAAAATATTAGTGTTGGACAGAACCAAGGTCTTGCATGGTTCTCGAACTCAAACCTACGAGAAACTAACTACATCAAGAAAGGCTTAAGTCCTAGACAAAATGGAAATCCCGAACGGTCCTCAAACCCCCAACTCTAAGGAAACTAACACAACCAAGTGCTTAGACCTGGTACAGTCATGCCTCGGTCCTCGGACCGGATGTCCAAAACAAGTTAAGGCTATGAATATCATCTGAAACGTGGCAAAGCACCTTAGTGCCCGGCGACCCCCTCGGACAATTCATCTTATGTTACACGTCCTCCGGTGATCACCCCATGCGCAATACAGAACATTCAGCTGTTATCCCGGTTAGTCTCATATGGTTAACCTACTTGAAGTCGGCATTGTTATGCCCGTCAGTTTTGATAAGTTCAAAGTAATAACTCTTTGTTAACAAGAGCATCGGCCCTAAGTACTGTTCGAAAGAAAAGGACACCAGCACATCCATTCACAAAATAATTATTGTAGAAAAGAAAGAACATGCAAAATAGGATAAAGTCATCTTTTATTAGACAAAGAAGTAGTACAACATACAAAAAAGGAGCTTAGACAAGCCTATACCAGAAGCTAACTACAGGAAAAAAGAAAGAAAAAAAAAAAGGGATACACGAGAATGATAGATCCTTCAATTTTGCTATAGCAGCGACTAAGCAAGTCTGGATGGCACCAGTGATGGAAGAGAAGAAGAAGCGGAGGCATTTGGTCCATGACCTTGCTCTAGCAGCGACTAAGCAAGTCTGGATGGCACTAGTGATGGAAGAGAGGAAGAAGTGGGGATGCCAAATCCCCATACTAGCTCTAACAGCAATCGAGCAAGTATCGTATTAGCAGCAATCGAGCGAGAAAGGATGGTATCGGCGATGGGAAATCTCAGTGCTATCGAACCAAAAATCTGATGCGACCTCCACCTGCTTCGGATTTTGGCTGAGGGAAGAAGAGGCTCTTTTCTTGCCTTATCGAGGAGAGGAAATGTCTTGAGTCTTTGTCTCCCTTGCCCTGACCGGGCCATTTTGAATCTCGAAGATACCCAAGGCTTTTGAAGAGTGTGTGGTCCCTTCACCCTCATCCTGGCCTTGACCATGTCACCCCCTAAGACTTAGTCACACTGGTAATGAGGACTTGGGTCACAATTGGAGGGTTAGGAATTTGAAAAGCTTAAAGGGTCTGCAAATAAAGGGAATGACCTCCCACCGTGCTTCTTATATGGGGGGCAAGCCTGGTTGCATTTAATATGCACAAATCTCCAAGAAAAACTACAAACGAGATAAGTCCCGCTCAATTCCCAAAGCAGTTTTCAGCCATTGGATTTGCGTCACCTCGTAAAGAGACCTTAATGAAGGCGCGCTTCGTGTACCAAAATGGCAGGAACACAGCGTGGGTAAACTAAAAGAATGTCTCACAACCAGAAACGTGCCTCTAGCAAACGAAAAGGCTCTGGCATTGATGAAGGACAAGACTTGGCAAGCCATGACATAGGCCCGACGTCACCAAAACCCTCCTCTCCGTCCAAGGAGCCGGACAACAAGATTTTGAGGGGTTATTGTGGGGGGGTATAAAATTGGGAAGCCCATGTCAATGTCTGCGCTGGGCCCAAGGCTCGATCTAAGGAAGGCCTACCCCTTGGCCATGGGAAGGATCCTCCTCGACCATGGGAAGGACCTTCCTCGGCCATAAATGTAGCCAAGGGCAAAGGGAGCAACTCAGTCCTAGTGATGACATTCCGGGTCATTTCGCCGAATAGGAAAAGTACTAAAACGATAAAGAACAAGAGAAAGACTGCCATTACTGCAATTAAATACTCTGCACCTGACAGAGCTATACTTTTCAATTTTTACAACCATCCTCAACCACTTTGGGTATGGGCTAATGGGACAAGTATCAGCCCTATAAATCTGAACCTACATGTGGACATTCGAGAGAGGGGGAAAATGCTAGTATAAAAGGAGGAAGAAGCAGTCTAGAAAGGGGATTGGGACCAGGTCCAAGAACCGGAGCCACCCAGGCCGTGCCGAGGGGAAAGTCTTCTTGGATAAGCTCAATTCACCTCTGCGCGATCATCATGAACATCATGACTAACGACTGTCCGTTCACCAAGACCTAGCCTTTTAGCCTATTCTCTACAAATTCATTGTATTGGGCCCGCTGGTCCAAGATCCCACCCACCGTGTGGTATTAGGTTGAAAAACGAGACCCCACAATTGGTGTCGTCTGTGGGAAGACTTGTGCTATTGTGGGGGGGGTATAAAACCAGGAAGCTCATGTCAATGTCTGCGCTGGGGCCAAGGTCCGATCCAAGGAAGGCCCACCCCTCGGCCATGGGAAGGATCCTTCTCGGCCATGGGAAGGACCCTCCTCGGCCATAAATGTAGTCGAGGGCAAAGGGAGTAACTCGATCCTGGTGATGACATTCCGGGTCATTTTGCTGAACAGGGAAAGTACTAAAACGACAAAGAATAAGGAAAAGGCTGTCATTACTGCAATTAAGTACTCTGCACCTGACAGAACCATACTTTTTAGCTTTTACAACCACCCCAACTTTGGGTATGGGCTGATGGGACAAGTATCAGCCCTATAAAACTGAACCTACACGTGGACATTCGAGAGAGGGGGAAAAAGCTAGTATAAGAGGAGGAAGAAGCAGTCCAGAAAGGGGATTGGGACCAGGTCCAAGAACTGGAGCCACCCAAGCTGTGCCGAGGGGAAAGTCTTCTTGGATAAGCTCAGTTCACCTCTGCGTGATCATCATGAACACCATAACTAATGACTGTCCGTTCACCAAGGCCTAGCCTTTTAGCCCACTCTCTACAAATTCATTGTATTGGGCCCGCTGGTCCAAGATCCCACCCACCGTGTGGTATTGGGCTGAAAAACGAGACCCCACAAAATATATTTGTGTGACATACTAACAATATTTGCCTTTTTTTAATTTATAATGATATGCAATTTGGCTATTTAAATCAAGTTCCCTAAAATTCCCATAAAAAAATTCTTGAAAACTCTTTTGGCCAAGTTACAATTTGATCCCTGTACATTTGTTTTACATTAGTAAAGGTACGCTACAAACTTTGTCGTAGCTAACGGCTATAATTCCTATTAAAAATTAACATGATATATATTTTAAAATTTTAACCACTGGATTGTATATTCTTTATATTCTTAACATGTATGTCCAATTTTATGTCAACTGGATATTATTTACTATTTGATCTATAAAATTATTTTTATTTATAATTTTATATTACAAAAATTTGAAATTTAAACATTTGATTGATGACATAGTTATTGATCTTTATTATTTCGAAAATTTTGCAAGCATGTGGGATATTAGAAGAAAATGCTATGTAATGGTAGATTTGTCAAAATTCACATCCAATAAAAAGTTATTGAGTAAAATTGTAGCTATTAGCTACAGCTAAATTTGTAGTCATTAGCTACAACTAAATTTGTAGCCAACTTTATCCAAACTATATTACCTTAAATTCAAGAAATTTAAAATTCTATTACCAAAAATTTCAATAAATTTAATATTTATTTTGATCAATCTATCAATATTTATATAGTCTTATATAGTAAAACTTACACTAATATAATTATTGTGCCATTTGGCTTAGCATATGTAGGTATTATGATAGTCAATTTAATCAAGGTGGAATTTTATTAAAATATTTCAAGGGACTCACTAATTGTTAAGAATATTTGTAAAATATCTTTTATTTTATAAAGAATTCTTAATTTATTGAATTCGAGATCATAGAAAATATTATATAATTTATCGGATTAAAAATATTAAAATATCACTTATCATATCAAACATGGACTAATACATTGAATCATGGCAAGATTTTGGTCTTGTTGGGCTATTCCTAAATTAGGCTACATCATAGGGATATTTAGAAGGCCTTAAAGCCCAGACGTAAGGTCTTCTTTAGGGCCAAGCCCAACAAGTGGGGGCCCTTTTTCTTTTGCTAGGGTTGTACCTATTTACTGGCTATTACATTAGAGCATCCGTAACAGCTGTTACAAAAATTATACTATTTTGTCACACCAAAAATCTACTTTATTATTTTGTCACATCATTTTACAATATCTCATTTATCAGATGTTCTATATTTTTACCACTTCATTTAAATATTATTTCTTAATTCTTTTTTATTCTTATTTTATTCTTTCTTTATTACTGCTTCAAAACCTAGGGATTGTAGCTACAGATGTTCGTATCGTATGCCACAGATGTCACAAATTTAAAAACTCAGAACTTGGGGACTAAGAGAGAAAGAGGAATAAAAAAAATAATAAAACCATATGCCACAGATGTCCATACCGTGCCAAATATGTGAGGATACTGTAGCATGTTGTAAAAATTATGAGATTTGGAACATCTGATATTTGGTGTTTGGTGTGCCAAATGTGCCAAATATTTGGCATTTGGCACATTTAGCACATCTAGTGTGGATGCTCTAAATTGCCACTGGGTTACATATTTGTGAGTTTATCTCACATATTGTGAGATAGAGATAGAGATCTTATTAGAAGCTAGGCTGAATTAGGGGTCGTTATATTTATTTTCTATTTTTCATTTTAGCTTAAATTATTAATTAATCCTCTAATATTGGGCAATATTTAATTTGATCAATAAACTATTAATATTATCCAAGTAGTCCCTCAACCTTCAAAATCAAATCAATATTATTTTATGGTATTTTTTTAGGGGAAATGCTAATGAGTGCCTTTAGAGCACTAGTTAAGAATCCAGTTAAATAAAGTTTTTATGGGGAAAAAAAAAATTAATGTTTTGATAGTTTTTTTCATTTCCCATAAAAATGATGTCAAAACTTTCCTAAAATGGATTCTTAACCATGCCCTTAGGGCACTCGTTAGCATGACCATTTTTTTAGTCGATGTACATGTTGTTTTTAAGGGTAAATGCCAAATTGCCTGTTTGGCCAAAGTTTCAGTTTACCCCTTGACTTTTCAATCATTTCACTTCACCTTCCTGACTTCCGATGAAATGAAGTAAAATAAAAATGTTAATTCCATCTCATTTGGCAAAAAGTAAAATGTGAGAGGTGTGTGTAAGGCACATGAGCGAGATATGGACTACACTGTTGTGCGAAGATCTTTACCTTGTCATATTGTAAGTAATTCATAGCATAATCAATGGATTTATTTGAGAGTATTTAAAGGTGGTGGGATGCCTTCTGTCAAGCTTCAAATTGCAAAGATCTCAACCTTGTCATATTGTAAGTAATTCATAGCATAATCAATGGATTTATTTGAGAGTATTTAAAGTGATTAACAGTGGTTGCATGCCTTTGTAAAGCTTCAAATTGATTGATGACGTAAATGCATTTTTAGTCCCTACATTTTGGGGTCATTTCTATTTTGGTCCCTAGATTGTCATTTTACCACTTTTAATCCCTAAACCAATTAATGCGTGACATTTAAGTCCTTATCGTCACTCAACTAACAGAAAAAGCTGATGTGGCAAACGGAGTGCATTGTTGACACAGTAAATGCTGACGTGGCGAATAAAATAATAATAAAAAATTTATTTATTATTTAATAAATGCCAAGTCAGCATAAAATTAAAAAAAAGAAGATATTTCCATTTTTTTTAAAAAATTCTTTTAATATAAAACAAGATAATTAAATTAAAAAAATTTATTTCTTTCATTATTTATTTCTGAAAAACATGTTCATGTTCCTTGGTTCATCCCCAGAAATTTTCTTGAGAAACAAACACATAAAAAAACCCAAAAAATTCAGCTCAAAAAAGAAATCATAAATCTCAAAGCCCTCATTTTCAACCCCAGCAAAATCATCAAATCCCTAAGCTATAAGCCCAGAAAGTTCAAAACCAGAAAATCATCAAATCCCGGAAGCCACAACCCACACTTCTTCAATCACCAAACTCACATTGAAACCCAGAACCCAACTAGGACAACTTCGTCACCGCAGAACCTAGAACCTAGCAACCACTTCAACAACTTCGTCCTCTCGCACACCATCTCCACCACCGCAGGCTTCACCTCCACCAGATTCTCCACTGTCGTGAGCGTGCTATACACCGCAGCCATCTCATTGGGATCGGAAGCCACCTCATTGGGATCGAAATCGTTCAACTGTTGTAGATTCTGAACAAGCAGCTCAAGCACATTGTTCTCCACCAGCGCATCAACCAAAACCCTAGCCGACTCATCACTCTCCTCATCGTCCTCAAACACATCAGGATCCATCAGATCTTGAAGCAACTGAACCACATCGACCGCGATATTGGTGTTATCATGAGCAAGGAGGTTCAAAATCGAAGGAATTGCATTGAGATTGGCGAGATCCAAATATAGCTCGGGAGCTCCGGTGAGGATGCTGAGCTTGTGGAGGTCGATTTCAAAGTTAGCGGATTGGTCGGGTTGGTTAGGGTATTTGAGGTGAGCTTCGATGTTGTCCTTGAGCTTGAGCTTGAGCTTTTACTCTTGTTCATGCTCTTTGATTTGATGATGTTCATGGTTTTTTTTTTTTTTTTTTTTTTTTTTTTTTTTTTTTTTTCCTGTAGGTTTGATGTTTATGTTCTTTGATGTTCATGTTCTTTTATTTTGGGTTTGCTCTTTGATTCTGGGATTGATGTCATTGCTGGGTTTATTTATGGGTTTGATGTTCTTGTTTTTAATTTTTTTTAATTTAATTAAAATTAAGAAATTAATTTTTTTTAATTTAAATGCTGATGTGGCATTTTTTAATGACAAAATAGATTTTTTAATTATTATTTTAATGTGCCGTCAGCCACGTTAGCTTTTTCTATTAGTTGAGTGATGGTAAGGACTTAAATGTCACGTGTTAATTGGTTTAGGGACTAAAAGTGGTAAAATAAAAATGCAGGGACTAAAATAGAAATGACCCCAAAATGTAGGGACTAAAAGTGCATTTACGTCTTGATTGATTATGAGTCACTATTGTGCGAAGATCTCAACCTTGTCATATTGTAAGTAATTCATAACATAATCGAGAGTATTTAAAGTGATTAAAGGTGGTTGGATGCCTTTGTCAAGCTTCAAATTGATTGATTATGAGTCACTACTGTGCGAAGAACTCAACCTTGTCATATTGTAAGTAATTCATAGCATAATTAATGGATTTATTTGAGAGTATTTAAAGTGATTAAAGGTGATTGGATGCCTTTTATCAAGCTTCAAATTGATTGATTATGAGTTATAATGGATGATTTGACTTTGTATTTAAAGGGATGTGGTTTAGTATTACCTCAGTTAAGAGAATTTTTTATGCTTGAAGAAGGAAATGCAAGTAACAACAAACTATGGAAAGCAAATAATTTAAATTCTAAAAAGTTTCCTAGTATTGGGACTAACTTTTAAGTAAAATAAGATGCCATTGGATTCCAAGCAATTAAGTTATTCAAATTCACACTAAGTCCAATTGCAAATCGAGCAGTTTGAAGTATAATAAATCTAAACAGTTAATATATCAAAGGTTAAAAAGTGTAGGATAGTGAACATATCATAGCCTAAGTAAGCATTCTAATTTCTAAACATCAAACCAGATCGAAGATAAGGCATTATAGATCAAACAAAACTAACAACTATGAACTAAATCAAACTAAATTAGATTCATTTAAACAAGATTAAACAGAGTAAAAAGATTACAAGGAAATGAAACACTTACAACCATGAGTACCTTTTAAACCTATAAACTATGAGAGAATCTCTTAAGGGAACCAGATATTACATGAGAATGATATTATCTATGTATAAGCAAGTTTATTAGTGGAGAGTGGTGTTATTCTTTTAAAATTGAGTATTATTTTTAAACTTGAGACTTGATAGTTATAAATAGTTATTTTTTACACATGTTTGTAGACACCGCATTTTGTGCCCCTTATGACTCAGGTCTCTGTTCTCCAATGATGCCGAAATTCTAGGGCCCAATGTTGGTTTAAGGCCTAATCAAATTACAAATTGACTTGAGAGGTGTTGAAATGGAAAATATAACATTTTATGAGCAAATAAATCTATTCTTGAAAAATAAAAAGCCAAGGAAATCCTCGGCCTGTGTACGTAGGCAAGGACCTGCGCACGTAGGTCTGATGCATGAGTACACAGGCACAAACTTGCCTATATAGCTAGGGTTTCAGAAACTTATGAAAGACAAGTTTTCTGCATTAAAGACTGAGGTTTGGAATGAATCTCACATTTTCTGGAGCCATTCCAAACCCTCATTTTTCAATTATATAAAGCCTTACATGGTATATTTCAAAAACACAGAGAATATCTTAAGGGAAAACCTAAGATTCACTAGAAATAGTGAATCAAAAAGGGAGTTTTTCATAAAATATCCTCAAGTTAATTTTATTTTGATTGGAACCTTTTCTGGTATTGATTCTCGAGTTTTGAAGTTTACTAATTATTTTTGTTTGGTTTTGAATAGATTGATTGAGGGCAACGGTCAAAATCAAGCTTGAAAAGTTTCATGTTTGAGGTATTGAGTTTTAAACTCTTTTCTTGCTTTTTTGCTTTAATCTTATTTTTAATCTAGTTATCTTACATTGTTTATGTTTAGATATGTTTGTTTAGCTTAGTTTTAGTTAGTCTTTATGTTTTAAAGCATGTTAGGTTGTTAGTTTCTTCGTTTTAAGTTTTTGCTCTATTTTTCTATTTTCTGTTCTGGGTTAGGGTTCCTGAGCAAGTTTGCGTACACATGCTTTTTGCATGCACATGCAGGCTTGAAGTATGCATACGCATAGCATACAACTAGCCTGTGTATGCAAGCCTATGTATGCGCACGTATATTCGTGCCCAAAAACCCTAATTTAGGTTTTCTTTTTCTGTTTCTATTACACCATATGTCTTTGTTTGGTTCCTTTTGATGCTTTTTAAGTCTCTATTCCTCTGTTTGAATTGTTTGTTTTCCTTTAACATGCTAGATTAGGGTTTTATTTTCTTTTCTTGCTTTGATGCCATGAACATGCATTCATATGTCCATTCATGATGCATAGGTACTGAGATGCAATAAGGCAAGGGAGGTAAGTCATGCATTCACATGAACATGCATTGGGTATATGATTGATGATGAGTATGAAAATGTTTGCTTGGATGATTTGTTCTTGATGCAATCACATGTTTATTTGGATTTTGGCCATGTTTATGTTTCTGCCATGCATACTTGCTAGTTGCTACCATGATTTGTTGTTGCCTTGGAATAGACGCCATGATAGATGTATGCTAGGTTTGGTTGATAATCATGATAAATGAATGTTGGGTATTGGGATGTTTGATGCCATGTTAATTTTTAGATGCATGTTAGTGTGTATGTGTGTGTGAGTATAGAATACAATGTTGAACATTCCTTTAATGAGATTAAGACATAAAACACAATGAGTGGAAGATAACCCATGGGTCAGACGGTTTTGGGTGCCTAACACCTTCCTAAAATCGTACCTAAACTCTGAACCTATACTTTGGTAGTAAAATCAGTTCTTCCACATAAGGGTGCTATATTCATGGTTCTTAGACCATAAAACTAGGTGGCAACTCCTTGTTTCTCCACCCTGGTTCACTCAATCGAGGCGTACTCCCCAAACCACGAGTTGCGCCCACAATGTTTCTTTCTCATTGGGCTTGAACAACACTTGTCGTGTTGTTAGATGATGCTTTGTAAATTCTTAAAACTACTTTGATACCACTTGTCTCTATTGTGCAAACTTTTACATGGATTGATAATTGTTATATTTGCTCACATGTCACTTTTTATGTTCCCGTGATTTTGCAAGTATAAAGTGCCTATTGTGCCACTTCTCATGTTATTAGCAATTCATGAATTTTTGAATTAGTACCTAGAAGATTAAACCAATAATTTTTAAATAATCAAAATCAAAATCTACAAAATTCAATTCTATTTTCAGGTAGTAAACCAAAAGAGCAAAAAGCACAACCTCAAAATCTACCAATCCTTCAATACACATAAGAAAAAAGGAAACATGAAATACTAATAAATAACTAAAAACATCTTTTTTATTATATAGCACTTTGATGCACCTAAAATTATGAATTCATCTCATAAATAATGACTATATTTGTTCATCAAAGTTAATGATAATGAAAATAGTAATACCAAATTCAACTAGCACAAGTACATAACACTAAATTTACAAAATTCAAGGTCCAAACCAAAGAAAATTAAATAGGCAAATCACAGATGAACCAAGGTGTTACAAAATGAAATTGAAAGCAAAAATTCTCACACAATTAGGCAACAATCTTAATAATTTATATGCTGTCCATTTATAAGCTATACCGGTTCCTTCATCACATTCACAACTAAATACCTTACAATTGTTAGTTGAAGCACTAGTCCCGACTATGTGTTCTTTTAAAATGTAACAATCATGATACTTCAATAAGATTTTGCTTCGCAATGACATTTATAGTTTCATCACCTAATTGGGGATAGTCTGCAGCATATATAGCTTAGCTGCATAAGAATACAATTTTTCCTCCAAGGAAAGAGAAGGAAGAAGTTTTAGGATTTTTGTTTTTTTGTTTTTTTGGGGTAGAATGATGTAGGAATCCAATGCAAGCAAATTAGCTTGGCTTGCTTAGCACAACTTTCTATTACTTTGTTCACAATGAACTTAAACTAATGCAAAAATACGATCTAGAAGCTATCTTTTGTTAAAGCAAAGCTAGATGGACAACATATTTTGGCTTTTTTCCATGGGCTCTCACCTATAAATTAGACTCTATGGTGTTCTAATGTCACCACCCAAAGATAAGAAAGTTCTTACTTAGGAGAAAAAGAGTGAGAAAGCAATGGCCAAACGTTGCAACACTTTTCACAAATTGATTCTGGTGATCTCTCTCCTTCTCATCATCTCCATCACCAAGTGTATACAACTCAGCAGTGAGTTCTAATATTACATTTCCTCTTACAATCAATATCAATTTCAAGTTACTAATTAGTAATTTTCTTTTTCATGTATATTGACTGTCTTTATATGTGGTGTAGTTGGGTTCGAAGAGGGTCAATCTAATAGTCCAGCATGCAAATCGGTCTATGGCGTAGAAGATGGCGATACTTGTCTTGGCATTGTCAAAAAGTTCAGTCTCAATGCTGACTTCTTCAGTGCTATCAATCCTAATCTCAATTGCAACACCATCTTTGTCGGTCAATGGCTTTGCATTGATGGAACAATGAATTAAGTTGCCGTAAAGTTCATGGCAAATAGTGGAAAATAGAAGTGTCAAATAAAGAGAATGAAATTTGATTTTCTCAATTGTTCCTTTATATATATGTTGTTACTTACTTATTTGTCATTTCAATAAAGTGTCTCAGCAAAAATTATTCATCTGGTGGTCAAAGTTTATTACAACATAATCAATAGATTTTTTTAAGAGTAATTTCAAACTATGCTCTATGATGATTTCGTAACGACAAAATAAATTACTATTTGAGCTAATTGGAATCTATATAAGAGTGTTTTAATTTTAATGTGTTTAAAGTGATTATAAGTGGTTTGATGCCTTTTGTCAAACTTCAAATTGATTGATTATGGGCTAGGATGAATTATTTAACTTCGTGTTTAGTGGGACTTGGTTCAATATTGCTTCAATTAAGAAGGCTTTTTATGCTTGAAGGATGAAATGCAAGTAAATAAGATTTACGTAAAACAAGTAAATTAAATTCTAAGTTTCCAAGTATTAGACTAAGTTTCTAAGTAAGATCAGATACCATTGGATTTGAAGCATGAATACCTTTTAAAATCCTATGAACTACGAGAAAATCTCATAAACATTAAATATTACATGAGAATGATATAATAGTCTTTGTATAAGCAAGTTTGAAAGAGGAAAGTGATGTTATCCTCTTGAAAATGAGTCTTTTATTTATACTTGAGGCTAAATAGTTACTGAAAATTGCTCCTTACAAGTGTTTTTCTCCCCTTAAGGTTCAACGATTATTTATAGTTGGTCTTTTCATGTGTCCCTTTCTTCTTGGACTTGAACAACACTTGTTGCATTGTTGAGTGGTGTTTCGTAAATCATTAAAACTACTTTGATACCACTTGTCTCTATTGCAAACACTTTTACATAGGTTGGTAACTATTATATTTGCTGTCACGTCATTTTTTACGTTCTCATGCTTTTACAAGTGTAATTTTCCTATTGTGCCAGTAGTACTGTTCTTGGCAATTCATGAATTTTTGAATTAATACCAACAAGATTAAACCAATAATATATTATAAAATCAAAATCAAAATCTACAAAAATCAATTTCATTTTCAAGTAATTGAGCTTTATACCAGCAAGATTAGCCCTAGTTTTATTTTAGGCAGTTGTTGGTTCATGAAAGTTGGGATGGTTCAGTGGGGAATGCAATTGAAAAAATTGTTTTTGTTAATGACTCTGCAATTTTTTACATGTCCTTGTTGTAATAATTGCAGCCTTGGTACTTAAAATTGGTGCTCTGATATGTTTTGAAACCATCCTTATTCTTTCTTTAATCTAAACAGAAGAATGATATTTAGAAATTTGTTGAATTGGAACAAATATTTTAGCTATATTAAGTCTTTGGAAAAAAAATGAGAATTTCTCTTGATAGTCTGATGTTTCTGCTGATGACTCTGCAATTATCACTATCTGCCTTCCAAGACTTCTTCTTTGGATAAGAACCATTATAGTAATCATAGTAAAGAGAATAAATTCTCCTTTCAACAAATTCTTACCTTAGTTGCAGCAAATGAGCACTTTGGTTAGGGGGGAAATGATGTTGAGAGGAAGTATTAGAGGCACTTTGAGAAAGAGAAATGAAGAACAAACAAGAGGCAAGGAATAAAGGCAGGTATTGATGATTCATTTTCCCTATATTTAACATCTTTATAGCAGAGGAAGTAAATGGAGAATTAGGTGGCAAGTGTAACATTTTGTGTTTGGCGTTGGAAATATGCTTTGATATCTCTAGCCTAATATTTTGTGTTCCCAAACTGTTATGATTGTATGTAGTTCCAAAAGAAATGTCTTGGCCTCTATTATAACTGGATCTTCCCTTGCCTTTGTTGGTGTCTGCATGAAGCTCTTGAGTAAAAGAGTTAACCTTTGCCTTTTGTACTGTTGATATTGCTGCCATAGCCATAAAAT
Source organism: Quercus berberidifolia (assembly GCA_028535905.1). NCBI lineage: Eukaryota > Viridiplantae > Streptophyta > Magnoliopsida > Fagales > Fagaceae > Quercus > Quercus berberidifolia. The sequence continues at coordinate 41,816,578 of JAPQVW010000009.1, read as the reverse complement.
ACTTCGAAGAGAAGTCATTTGAAGAGCATCTTTTGCCAACAAGCACCACAATGAAAACATCAATCAATCAATAGACCTGCTTTTAAATAATGATATCATAAATAATGTGGTCATGTTAATCAGTAATTTTAAGGGTATATATTATTGATTATAATGTTTTTTCAATCCCGTAAGAATTTCTTTGTCTTAACCCTATTGGATATATGTGCCCTTTAAAATAAAATTAATAAATACATAGAAGCAAATTTAAATCACATGCAAGATAGTGAACAATTGAAATTAGAAAGCATAAATATTTAGACTCGGTGCTTGACTTAAGTTAGGAGATATTCAAAGTTTGGTAGGTTTATTTATTTATTTTTGAGTAAGGGTAGGTTGTTTATAAATCAGAATGAAATAGCATCCTAGAAGCATTTTAGAAAATGGTCTTGGCAAGAGAAAAAGTAAAAGCTAAAGCAACAAATTTTTTAAAAATAATAATAATAATAAAAGATAATTCAAGAGTATACACTATATATACTATATAGTTCAAAGTTGGCTACAAAACCACTTGATACTGCTTGGATTCAAATACAGTTTGTCAACAAAGAAATAAACCTCTACAGACAATATTTTGGATGTTCAACGGTATATTGGTAATTTTGGAAGTGTAGGGGGGTATTTAGGTTATTTTGAGTATTTAAGGGTATTTCGGTAATTTTGGAAGTCAATAGGGTATTCAACTAGTTTTAGAGGTATTTGGGTTATAATGGGTTAAATGAGTGGATTACTAATTAAATGGGTTGGACGGATAATGGATAATTAATTTATATATAAACAGGTCATAAATGGATAAATGAGTAATTACACACCTAATCCATTTATGACCCAATCCGCCCATTTGCCACCCCAACCTTACTAATGGTATATATAGCTTGATCACCCGATTGGAGATAGTCTATAGCACAAGAATACAAAATTTTCCTCCCCAAGAAAAGCGAAGGAAGAAGATATAGGATTTTTTTTTTTTTGGAACAATATAGGAATCTAGTGAAAGCAAATTAGCATACCAAGTCCCACCTAGGCCTGCCCTGCCCAGCACAACTTTCTGATACTTTGTCCACTAATTAAGAGTCGTGTAATCCGCCATGTTCACAATGAGCTTAAACTAGAACAAAAAGAAAAACGCTCTAGAAAGCCGGCTTTTGTTGAAGCAAAGTTAGTGATGAAGTTCCACAACATATTTTGGTTTCTTTGATGTGCTCTAGCTCACCTATAAATTAGACTCCACAGTATTCTAAAGTCACTACCCAAAGAAAAGAGAATTCGTACTTGAGAGTAAAAGAGTGAGAGAACATGGCCAAGCATAACAACACTTTTCTCAACTTGATTCTAGTGTTCTCTCTCCTTCTCATCGTCTCCTTTACCGAGTGTAGACTATTTCGACCATGAGTGCTATGATTACAATTCCTCTTACAATCAATATAGCAATTTCAATTTACTACTTAGTAGTAGTTTTTAATTTTTTTTTTCATATATATTGACTACCTATATATGTGGTGCAGTTGGGTTCGGAGAGGGTAAATCTACAGGTCCAGAATGCCTTTAGGTCTATGGTGCACAACAAAGCGATACTTGTTATGGCATTATTCAAAAGTTCAGTCTCAATGTTGACTTCTTCACTGCTATCAACCCTAACCTGAATTGCAACACCATCTTTGTTGGTCAATGGCTTTTCATTGATGGAACAATAAGTTAATTACGTTGCCGGAAAAGTTCATGCCAACCAACGGAAAATAAATGTGTCAAATAAAGAGAATGAAATTTGATGTTCTCTAAGAAGTGTTACTTTTTATATGTTTTGTTACTTATCATTTCAATAAAGTGTGTCAGCGAAAATTATTTATCCGGTGGTCAAAGATTATTATAACATAGTCAATAGATTTACGAGCACTAGCATTGAAAAATGCTATGCTATACTATTATACCATCCCAAAAAGCCACTTTATTACTTATACCATCCCATTTTACAATACCTCCCACATCCTAAAACTCTATTCTTATTAAAATATTATTCTTTAATCTTTTTTTATTATTTCTTTTTAACCAATTTTTTTTTTCAGTTCTACTTTCCTAGGCTTTCCAACCGTTTCTTTTTTTTTTCCTCAGCCTCCCTCAACCTCTAGCACCAGCTCCTCTCACAGAACCACACAGACCCATCACCGATCAACCCACCACCGATCAACCCACAACCCAACCACTACCCAAACACGACCCAAACCCCGGACCCAACCACCACCCACAACCCCTTTAAGCACCGGTCATAGCCAGAAAAAAAAAAAAAAAAAAAAAAAAAAAAAAAAAAAAAAAAAAAAAAAAAAAAAAAAAACTAGCATCACAACAGAACCATCACGCACAAACACACGCACAAACACAACCATCAAACCTTAAACAGAGCAACAAACACACATAATCCAAATATCCGCCGGCGATTCGATTAACTGATTCCGGCGATATGTACAAATGAGTTTCTCTAAAATCCCACCGGAACAAAAATCCCAATTAAAAAAAAAAAAAACCAGCATCACAACAGAATCCGATCTCCAATCTCCAATCTCCACTCAGATCTCCAATCTCCGATCTCCGTGACCCACGCCGTGACCAATTAGCCATACCCACAACCCACTTCAACCCACTCCGATCTCCGACTCCGCGACCCATGCCGTGACCCGTGCCGTGACCCACTTCAGCCACTCCGACCTCCGATCTCCGTGACCCACGCCATGACCCACTCCGATCTCCGTGACCCACAACTCACCTCAGCCATACCCACCACTTCCTTTAAGCACCGGTCACAGCCAAAAAAAAAAAAAAGTAGATGAGAAAGAGATGGATGATGTTTGGGTTTGAAACCCACCACTTCCTTTAAGCACCGGTCACAGCCAAAAAAACAAAGCAGATGAGAAAGAGATGATGATGTTTGGGTTTGAAAGAGGAAAGAGCAGAGAGATTAAAGAGAGCGGAGAGAGCAGATGATGTTTGGGTTTGGAAGAGGAAAGAGCAGAGAGAATGTGAAGAGAGCGGAGAGAGCAAATGAGAAAGAGAGAGTGAAGAGAGAGAAATGGCGGTGGATTAAAATATATATATTTTTTATACCATTGTGCTACAGTACAATTCTAAAGATAGAATTGTACTGTAGCACTATTGTAAAAATTTTTACAATAGTTGTGTTTAGCATCCTTTGATGCAGCACATTTTAAGCCATAAAATGCTAAAAAAGGCTTAGATATAGCATTAGCATTTTTCAATGCTAATGCTCAGAGTGTTTTTTTATAAGTAAAAAATCTGCTTTTACATGCTATTTTTTTTTCTTTGGGGCTATAGATTATCAACCTATGCTTTACTATGATTGTTCCTAACAACAAAAAACTTTCTCAATTGAGTTAATTGAAACTCATATAAGAGAATTTTAATTTTAACATGTTTAAAGTGATTACTGGTGGTTCGATGCCTTTTGTCAATCCTCAATTTGATTGATTATGGGATATGATGAATTATTTAATGTTGTGTTTAGAGGGATGTGGTTTGATATTGCCTCAATTAAGAGGACTTATAATGCTTGGAGGAGGCAATGCAAGTAACTACGAATTATATAAAGCAAGTAAATTAAATTCTTTCATCCTACTAATTATATAAAAAAAGTAAATTAAATTCTAAATTTCCAAGTATTGGGGCTAAGCTTCTAAGTAAGATCAGACACCATTGGATTTGAAGCATGAATACCTTTTAAAACCCAATGAACTACAAGAAAATCTCATAAAAAACAAAATATTACATAAGAATGATATAATAGTCTCCGTATAAGTGAGTTTGTCAAAGGTGGTGTTATCCTTTTGAAAATGAGTCTTTTATTTATACTTGAGGCTCAATAGTTATAGAAAATTTTTCCTTACACATGTCTCTCTCCCATTAGAGTTCAACGATTATTTATAGTTGGTCTTTCCATGTGTCTCTTTCTCCTTGGACTTGAACAACACTTGTTAAAACTGTTTTGATACCACTTCTCTCTATTGCACACAATTTTACATGGGTTGGTAACTATCATATTTGCCAGTAGTCATGTTCTTGGCAATTCATGAATTTTTGAGTTAATACCAACAATGTTAAACCAATAATGTATTATATAATAAAAATAAAAATATACAAAAATCAATTCCATTTTCAAGTAGTTGAGCTTTATACCAAAAGAACAAAAGTACAACCTCAAAATCCACCAATCCTTTAGTACAGTTAACAAGAAATCTTTATTTACATAATATTTAAAAGTTGAAATGTAACATTTATTGTTGCTATGCCGTTATTGAACCACATCAGCATATTATATCGGTTGATTCATTCCACTTTTGTCAATTTCAATTGTAAGATCTCTTAGTAAATAACAAAATGAGTTAATTTAATTACTCTAAATCTATTAGTTCATGAAGTCATTTAAACATTTTTTAAAATTAATATTAATCAAACAATAAAATCTTTTAAATAATGCATCTTATGCATGTTTTCATTTAAAATTTTATTATAAAAAGAATATTTAAACGATATCATTGATTAAATAAAAGATTTACAAAGTGACATGATTGGTTATTTTCAAATCAACAACATTATAAATGAATTCTTAATTATTTCTTTAGTGATATTGTCTTTTAGTTCAAATTTTACTACATGTAAGTTTTACAAATTTATATAAAATCTTTTTAGTGGTACGCTTCTTTTAAGCCACAATTAGGGTAGCATTTCGGTCTAGATAAAATGGATTGGGTGGGTAATGAGTATTTAATATATGTTTAAACGGATAATAAATGGTTAATTAGGTATTTATATACCCGACTCATATATGACTTGATTCAAAAGGCACCCTATTGCCACCCCATTGCCACCCCCCGCAGCTATGATAAAATTATTCCGAAAAATTGGTTATAGATAGGTGGGAATGACTACCCTCATTCGTTGCTAGTGGAAGTTTTAAGAATTCATGCAATGATATTTGTTTTTCTTGGAGACTTGTGCTAGTTGGTCTCAATGGATTCACTATTTATATTAGTGAGAACTAGTTTGTTGTTGTTGCTGTTATTGTTGTTATTATTATTGACATTATAAGTTTTTATAATAATAACAATAATGAAAAATTCTTAGGTACTCTTGGAGCATTGTAAAATGGTGCTCCCTTCTCTCGTGTTCATGGTAGACCTCATCATAAATTTAATAAGCTGATTCCACCATAAATTTGAGAGGAGGGAGCACCATTCACTGTACTCTTGAGGTATTTAAGATTTACTTAACAATAACAATAAAAATAACAGTAACAGTAAGTATAACAATAGAAAAATGAGGAAAAAAAAATCAACCATCAAACATATAGAGTCAAGCCATTCCATCAATGACATGATTCTATATTTAATGAGATACAGTATCATTTAGGATAGCTACTCTAGCTAAATAATAAATTGCTATTTCACATAACTAAATTCCATTCTGCTGGCCAACCAGTTTTTGCTAAAAGACCTATAAAGTGAACCAATCTACAACATTTTAGCCTCAAAATTAACTAAAAGTTCAATTAAAAAATTGAAAATTTGTCTTTTTTTTTTAATAAAACATGAGGTTGCTAGCGTGATGTGTTTGAAAAAGATCTTTCCAGCACATGGGGCTGAGGAGGAGTGGCATCCACCTCATACTATACAATAAGAATATGATAAATAACTGGGCTAACATTCCAAAAGAACTTGAGGTGGGGTGTCTTCTTGTTGATATCAATACTTGGCATCTTAATTTGCAGCATTGTTTTAACTTAAAAAAATAGGCACTAGAGTTATAAGTCAAACTGGTCTTATATTGATTTGTATTTTCTTTAGTCATCTACAAACCTATGCTAGTAAGAGTTAAAAACCTAATTTCTCTGTTCATGGTTTGTAATTTTCTAGTCGTCTACCAACCTACGTTGGAGTCCTTTGGGACAATATGCATTGGAATTTTCCAGAAATGCTAAACACAGACAACTATTCCTTTATTCTTAGAGGCTTAGGAGGGGGGGCCTGCATCAATCTTCACTTGGGCATGTAATGTCCTTGTCAATGATTAGGTTGATGGTGATTGTGCTTTTCATGGAGTCAATAATGAATTTTATCCATATTTACACCGCCTAGTTCATGAAAGAGAAATTGGGAATGGGTTCAAATTTTGGTGGACCACTGTGGAAGAAAACACCCAATTCTAAATTTCATAACTATTGGCACCCTGGATTTGTCCTCCTATAAACTTGCTTTATTTATTTATTTATTTTATTAAAAGAGTGTTGAGGTCACTTTTGCAATAATATTGATTTCAACATACATAACTGCATAATAGGTATGTTTAACAATATGTTTAAAAAAAACCGGAAACTATTGGGTATGAGTTGAGAGAGACAATTATTGAGTTTTTTTAAACATGCTGATCAGTATGCAACCATGTATGTTGAAATCAGTATTACTGGTGGGTTATAGCTAATTCAACAGGTAAAGTCTCTGAATGGTTGAATAAGGGATTTTGGGTTTAATCCCTGTCTATACCAAAAATTGATTGGTGTCTTGGTCTGATGATAAAATGCTATTATTTATCATCAGTAGCGGAAGTCATAGGTTGAAACTTTCTCTCAAAAAAAAAAAAAATCAGTATTATTGCAAAAAGACCCTTAACATCCTTTTAATAAAAAAAAATGGTTGATAGTAGGGACAGATCCAGGGTGCCGATATTTAGGAAATTTAGAATCGTGTGTTTTCTTCCATAGTAGTCCATCATTAAATGTTGAGCATAGAGCCTATCACTTCCAAAATGTGATACCCATTACAAGTTGAGTATAGTACAACATCGTGTGGATTCCAATTAATTGCATACTTGGCATGTTTTGGTGAAGCCTATTTACTCTTAAATGCAGAGTTATGCCCCTATGTATAGAGGTTTTAAGGCAGAGGAGCTATATCGAAATGAATGGCAAGTTTGGTTGTTGGCCTTTCATTCCTATCCCTTAAAGTGGAACTTGCCCCTTGGGCCATGTTTCTACTATTTGCTAAGTTTTCCTTTCTGCTTACCTGTTGGTTCCTGAAACTAATTCCTTGGCACTTGCAGAAAGACAAAAGGTGTTGCGCCATAAATTTAAACAAATTCCTTGACAGCCGAGTTGAGAGAGACAACTATTGGGTTTTTTAAACATGCTGAGTATGCAATTATGTATGTTGAAATCAATATTACTACAAAAGGGCCCTTAACAATATTTCAATAAAAAAGCAAATTGATAGTAGGGACAAATCCTGGGTGCCGATAGTTAGGAAAATTGGAATTATGTGTTTAATTTCTTCCATAGTGGTCCACCATTAAAAGTTGAGCACACAACTTATTACATCTAGAAAATGGCGGCTCAAAGTGGCCTAGTACTAAGTAGGGATGGCAATGGGGCAGGGCGGGGCCGAAGGATGGGATCTTTGCCCCCGTCCGGCATGAATTTTTCTTGCCCCATCCCCGCCCCGCCCCGTATGACGGGGAAAATTTCTTGCCCCATCCCCGAACCTTAAGGCCCCGCGAAGACCCGCGAAGCCCTGCCCTACACCGTAAAACTTTATTTCTTGTTAATTTTCCCTACAACTATTACCATTTTTTCAAATAAAATGACATGTTTCAATAATAAAAATATACTTGAAATTATAAATAAATTTATTCTATCGAATCAAACTAATTTTTAGCAAATACTAAATAATATTATCTAAATATTTAACAATATAATATCACAACAAAAATCTCATAGTATGACACAATAAAATAATCCAAACTCCTAATACATAACAAAATAAAAATTGCCTAGTTCTTCAAAAAGAATCTCCACTTAAATAAAATAAGATGATGATATTTTTGTTTAAATAGTAGGGTTTTAGGGTATGAAAAAATTATATTTTAACCCTTATTAATGCGGGGCGGGACGGGGATGGGGCGGGGTTGGTCTAAAAAGTGTAAACCCATCCCCGCCCCGCCCAGTGGTGCGGGTCTAAAATCTCACCCCATCCCCGCCCCACCACCTTTGCGGGGTGGGGAAAACCCACACGGGGCGAAGCCGGGAGGGGCAGGTCAAACGGGACGGGGCAAAATTGCCATCCCTAGTACTAAGGCCCTATTGAAAAATATTTTATCCTTTATAAAAAGGTTACCACCCCCCATTCGGCCTAGTTCGGTCCGTTTGGTCTACTTTGGTCCAATTCGAGTAATTTGGTCCATTTTGGTTCAATTTGATCAATTTAGTCCATTTTAACAAATTAGGCCTTAAATTCATTTTTTTTAGGTTGCCTTTTTTGTTTTGGGGTCAAAATTTTTTTTTTTTAATTTATGGGTTGAAAAGTATAAAATTTTATTCTATTTGAGCCAAACTCTTTAGTTTTGGGCAAAAAGATACCCCCAAAAAAAATAAGCATTAAAAATTAAAGATATGGGTCATTTTTTCTTTTTCTTTTTGAACATGATAGGCCTTAAAAAATTAATAAAAATAATAAATATTAAAAAGATTACCTTAAAATTCAAGTTTCAATAATATAGGCATTGTACTTATACTTGGAAAGAAAAACAAATGTTACAATTCTAAACTTATATAATAATTTAAATTTTTTTTAGAAGTATTATAATTTAAACTTAATATAAAATGTTGCATGTGTTTGATGGATCGAGGGTAACCATTTTTTTAATTTAAATATTCTTCGACGTGTTCAAATTAATCAACTGATTATGGTAGATTTAAAAAATGTCCTTTTAATAACATCTTTACAATTTATATGAAACAATATTATAATTATGTAATTTGAATCTTTTAATTAAATTTATATATATCACTATCAATTGTTGTTGAATGCAAAATACAGTATATGTTTTATTATGTAAAACTTATAAACATAAAAAAATAATTTTAAATAACACATTCACTATTATTTAACCTACAAATTTTACATTATATTCTTGCAAAGTAATTATATCACATTTTTCTACGCATTGCGTGGGTTCACGATTAGTGCTATTAATAATTAATAACATCATTTTTGTTATATAGCACTTTAATGTACCAAAAATTTTGAATTAATTTCATAAAGAATGACTATATTTTTTTCATCAAGCTTAATGAAAATAAAAATACTAATACCAAATTCAACTAATTAACATAAGTGCATAACACACTAATTTTGAAACGAAAAACACTAAATTTACGAAAATTCAAGATCCATAATAGAGAAAATCAAATAGGCGCGCAGATGAACCAAGGTGTTACAAAATGAAATTCAAAGCAAAAACTCTCACATAGAGTTAGGCAAATATTCTCCTTATGAATTCCTTCATATAAAAAAAATTTTAAAAAAAGTTCTGGATTTTAAATTCTAATATTCAAGAGGTTTGAACTTTGAAGTAAAAATTATCTCATGAATGAGAGAATAAGGCTATAAGTATAATACAAATATCGAACTATCATTCATCTTGTAGTATAAAAGTTAAATCTTTAAAATTTCCAATTTTGTATTAATAATTTTCATCAAACCTCATGTAATACTATATCAAAAAGAATAATTTATATATGGTCCATCCATTTATAAGGTTACTTAAGTGGCTACAGTCAACTTAACAAAATAAGTTGTTCCCAAACGGACACATTGGGTACATCTTATTTAAAATTTTTATGAAAACTTTTTTATTGAAAATGTGCTAAAGTATAAAATTTTGAAAAAGTGAGAAAATGCAGGTAAAAGTAAGGTTTTAAAAAGCTGTGGGTAAAAGTTAAAAGTTAAAAACTGAGTTTATAAGCTGATACTAAATAGACATGGTGTCTATTTATAAGGACAATGGTTCCTTCATCACACTAAGCAGTAAGCACCCTGCACTAGTCACAATTCTGTGTTCTTTTAAAATGTAATTTATTAAGACGCTGCAATAAGTTTTTTGCTTGGCAATGGTATATATAGCTTGATCACCCGATTGGAGATAGTCTGCAGCACCAGAATACTAAATTTTTCCCCCAAGGAAAGAGAAGGAAGAAGATTTAGGATTTTATTTATTTTATTTAGAACAATATAGGAATCTAATGAAAGAAAATGCAAACCAAGCCCCACCTAGGCCTGGCCTGCCCAGCACAACTTTGTAATACTTTTTTCACTAATTAAGAGTTGTGTAATCCGCCATGTTCACAATGATCTTAAACTAAAACAAAAAGAAAAACACTCTAGAAAGCCGGCTTTTGTTAAAGCAAAGTTTGTGACGAAGTTCCACGACATATTTTGGTTTCTTTGATGTGCTCTAGCTCACCTATAAATTAGACTCCACTGTATTCTAAAGTCACTACCCAAAGAAAAGAGAATTCTTGAGAGTAAAAGAGTAAGAGAACATGGCCAAGCGTAACAACACTTTTCTCAACTTGATTCTAGTGCTCTCTCTCCTTCTCATCATCTCCTTTACCGAGGGTAGACTATTCGACTGTGAGTTCTATGATTATTTTTCCTCTTACAATCAATATAGCGATTTCAATTTACTACTTAGCAGTAGTTTTTAATTTTTTTTTTCATATATATTGACTACCTATATATGTGGTGCAGTTGGGTTTGGAGAGTGTAAATTTACTGGTTTAGAATGCATTTCGGTCTATGGTGCACAACAAGGTGATACTTGTTCTGGCATTGTTCAAAAATTCAGTCTCAATGCTTGACTTCTTCACTGCTATCAACCCTAACCTGAATTGCAACACCATCTTTGTTGGTCAATGGCTTTGCATTGATGGAACAATGAGTTAATTACGTTGCCGGAAAAGTTCGTGCCAAACAACAGAAAATAAAAGTGTCAAATAAAGAGAATGAAATTTTATGTTCTCTAACAAGTGTTACTTTTTTTTTTATACTTGTTACTTATCATTTCAATAAAGTGAGTTCTAAGATTCCTAGATCTTCTTTCTTCTATTTCCTTGGAAAATTAACAATAAAAATTCTTATGCTGTGGATTATCTCCAATTAGGTGATCAAATTATATATATATATATAGAGAGAGAGAGAGAGAGAGAGAGAGAGAGAGAGTTTCTAAAATTAAGAACACATAGTCGGGAGTGCTTCAACTAGAAAGTGTAGAATATAGAATAGAACATAACATCCTTAAAAATAAAATAAAAAGAAGAAGGAAGAAAAAAAGGGATCAGGTGGAGAATACGCATCATATAACCAGACAATTTTAACAGGAATTATTCCATCTGATTGAAAATATGCATGTGTTACGTTGAATTCTTGGTCATATTCCATATTTTCTTCTTTCGCTAGTCATGTTCCACTATTAATTTGCTTAACAACAACGGCAGCCCACAATTTGGCCTGTCTAGCTAGCCTTACATTCTTTTATCTCCATTACTGGGTTTATTTAATAGTTAATACTTTAATAAAGCATTATCTCCTTTTTTTTCCACCTGAAAATTGGGTCTCAAATCTCAATACGTTATTTTACTGTCTCAAATTAATATCTCATAATCTATCCAATAAGGACTCTTTTTTTTTTCTTTTTTTTTTTTTAAGACATTGTTTATTGTCCCTTTCTACTTAATCAAATCCTTTTAAATTTATATATAAAAAAAAATTCTTATGCTTTTGCCTCAACCAAAAGCAAAACACGTTCAAAACTCTCTCTAAAGTACGCTCTCCATGAATCCATTACTAGAAAAGTATAATAGATTAACCATTACTTTTAATTCTCTTTAGTTTAATTGTCTGGGAAATCAGAATCTATATCGCATCATAGATTCTAATAATACTTCATTAGCATTGCAAGAGAAGATCAATTTATTTTTAATCATCTTATTCAACTTTAATTTTGTAAATATATTCTAAATACGACTGTGCATGTTCTATATTATTTAGAAACCTGTAGTCTTTTTTTTAATAAAAAAAATTGTAGTCTTCTACAAAAGATTTGGGTTCAATACTTTATAAGGATATAAAATTATAAACTAATATGATTTTAATACAATCAGCCACTCTCTTCAAAAAAAAAAAAAAAAAAAAAAAATACAATCAGCCACTTAATTAATAAAAACTTACCATAATAGTTTTTTTTTATAGAAAAAACTTACCATGATAGTCGGTTTGGAGACTTCATAAATTAAAATTTTATCATATCTATCTTAAAAAATAAAACCAATTATATAATTGGTGGCACTAATGGTCGTCATATGCTCTACGTAACATTTTAATATTTTATCTCCATTTGTGAGATTAGCTCAGGGTCTAATCTCTTTTTTAGCCTTCACTTATCATGATGGTCACAATTAAATTTAGTTTATTCCTTGTTTGTTATGCTAAATGGATGGGATGGGAGCCAAACCCCACCAAAGTCTCACGTATGTTTCTAAAAAAAAATTATAGTTATATTAACGGATACTTTTAAAGCAATTATTTTAAGAAAGTTATAATACTACTTTTATGGGAAATATAAAAATTGTCAAAAAAAAATTATTATTTTTATTATTTTCTCATAAAATATATCTAAAAATTATTAGACTAATACTCTTTGGTCTTTCATTAACTTTTTCTTTAATAAATTAACATCGATGCAGATCTAGTGGCACATACTTCTTGTAAGCTTCCATTAATGAAATCGCATTTTGCTTTTGTGAAATCACCATCAAACCCTGCAAGAATACATTGAATAAAAGAGAACGACAATTGCTAATCTCAAGAACCATCCAGAAAAGGCCCAGTCATGGTTTGAAGCATTCTCCAACTAGCTAAATACAAAAATGCTAATGCACCTAACTTTAATTACATAGTTAAATACAGTTGATCTTATTCATATTTTTAAGATCCGAACTAAACAAATGCAACAAAGCACAAGTGATTAATTACATTAAGCAATCTTCTCTTGACATTTTAAATCATTTTAGGTTCCATTTTCCAGAATTGGAGACCCAATTTCTATGTCTCTATTTCCATTTTCCACCCAATTCCACAAAAAAAATATTAATTGGAAAATTAAAATTATAAAATTTCACATGATAAGATATTCTAATCATATCCAACTATGCACAACCAAACATGGGGTGAATGATCTCAATTTAAAAACTTAATGTTGTCAAGAGCACGGTCAAAACGTCAAGAATTTGTTATTGTGGCGGGTTAAAAACTGCCTCTACAAATTATTGCAATAATCAATCACAGATTCACAGTGTGTCCCAACTGCCGCATCAAACTCAAGACTACACAAATTTATTGTGGCCGTTAATTTCCGTCTCATTAAGAGTACTTGTTTCCTTGATCGCCACAATAAAATTTTAAAAAACGCCATTATAAATTTATAATTTGTTTTTAAAGTGTTGGCTTGAAGCCAAGAACTTTTGAGTAAATGCAACAGATATAAAAAATTTCACAACATTTAAATTTACAAATTTTTACTAATTTTTATCTGAACTCATTACTGACATCACTTTTTTACTTACTACTAGTAATCTACTATATCAGTTGTCGAGTGTGACATTTTTTGTATCTATACTCTATAGGTACTATCTCAAGAACTATTGCTTATTTGTATTCAGCCAGTTTGTATTTTATTTATTTATTATTTATTTTTATTGTGACACGTATTTAGCCCGTTAGGAACGTTGCAATTCCATGCAAAACTAAGTTAGCAATAATATAAGAAAATTCTCGTACAGACCCGGTGGCAGAGCTACATGCATGAGTGAAATTTTAAAAATATTTTAATCCTATATATAAATACTTAACATTTTAATTATTATTCTACAAAAATAGGACTTGGCTCTCCCAAATATTTGAGCTAGTCCAATAATACTCTTAAAAAAATTGTCCAATTGGTCTAGTGTTATAGAGATTTTTTTCTTTCTTTCTCACATTCATTTTTTATTGTAAAATGTGTTCTTGTGTTTATTAAAGTTTTGAATCATTCATATCTTTGAATACTATATTAGTTCAATTGAAAAAATTTTACTCACTTTAGTTGATAATTTGGTAACTTATATTAAAAATGAAAACTTTAAAGATTTATTATGGAGGATGCTAAGTTATATATGTGTATAAATGTCTGTATTTGGGCATGTTTATGGAAATTTGTATAAATTAATAAATTAGTATCATAAGTTGGTTTCCAAATAAAAATTTCTGACGACCTTGTTATAGATTGTTTGTAAAGTAAAAAAATGGGAATAACAAGATTGATACTATGCATACATATAAATGAATGGTGGGTTAATTGATCAATAGAAAAACAAAATGGGGGAGGATGAATCTAGGGGAATATAAATTGGTGCTGGATATATTCTATTAGAGTATTAGAAATTAGTATATTCAGATTGGTGTCCAAAACTTTGTAGGCCTTTTGGCTAAGATCAAGAAGTTAGATTGACATTACTCACATTAGTATATTCAGATTGACGTTGCATTGATAGTGCATCCAATCCAAGGTTGCTGGCTTATACCCGTTTTTTAAAATTGTGTGCTGGGTACGTAGCAAGCAAGCAACAAACAAGTTGGGTTTTAACTTTTAAATGATATGTTACGTACCGAACTTATTTTGTTTTTTTTTTAAAAGCTAAACCATGAGTTAGAGGGACCCAACAAACAAAAATCTACACTTAAATTGAGACTGTCAATGTGTAAGATCTGCTTATTTTGTTGAAATTGAAAATTTTTTATTGAAAGTACTGTAGATAAAAGTAAAAATTAGCTGAAATAATACAGTGAGACCCATGAATAGTACCAAAAAGTGTAGTGAAACCAAAAAATAATAGCAAAAATAGTTGAATTGTAAAATAAACTAACTTTTTGATCTGTAGCCAAACGCACGCTTACTGTCCCATACTTAAAAATAAAATGGTTTTGATAAAATTTATACATGAGAAAAAGAAACAATAATTAACGCGTTATAATAATAAAAAATTATTATATATATACATATAACACACATATGCGCACACTAAATATATAATAAAAAAAAATTAAATCCAAAGAATAACACATATGCGCGCACATATATATATATATATACATATATATTATTTATTTATTGCATATACATTGAATGTTTGTAATTTTGATTTATAATATGATATTTTCTTTTGTATAGTATATATTAAATACACTTTCATTTTTTTTCTTTTTATGAAAAGATCATAACTTTTTTTTTTTTAAGATAAAAACATTATATCTTGATTCGAAGTTGACTCAATCATAATCAGGTTTTTCTCTATCTAAGTTATATAAGTTATGAATGACATAAGAGTAGTCAATTACTTCCTCCGTCCCACTTTGTTTGTCTTCCATTCCATTTTAGAATGTCCCAAAATATTGTTCTGTTTCTAAAAATAAAATTAATTAATTTACTAATGTTCTTATTATATCCCTACTTTATTTTCAAAATTATTTGAAAAGAAAACTAACAAATATTTTTAAAAAATCAATCTAATTGGGACACTTCTTAGTTGCCTCATTAAGAATAACTCTTTAAAAAAAAAAACTGATAGATTTATTTAAGGGTAATTTTGTAAACTTATATATTTTTATAAGATAGACAAAATAATAAATAATGTTCTCTTAAAAAGTTTGACTTTTCAAATAGGACAAATAAATTAGGACAAAGGAAGTATATAAATGCATTACATATTTTTAGAAAAAATCTAGGGGGCCAATATTAAAATTTATGTCTAAAATTATTTCTTACAAAAGTCAAATTTTTCATAATTTAATCAGTAAAATACTCACTACAGCGCACCTTGACACGGTAATTACCCTACAAGTATAAGTGTTTATAGATATGGGAGTAAGTCAGAGCCGTCTATATAGCAATATTCGCGGAGGTCATTCTTTCCAACGCTTACTCTTACAAAGCTTTGTACTAATCTCTGCAACTGCAACCACTAAGCTCTCTCTCTCTGCAATGGAGGCTCTCTGTTTCGAATATTCACCCACTCCTCTATTTGGCACCACACCGTGCCACTCACTGTTCAAAAAAACCAAAACCTTAACCATAAACAAAGCCGAGAAGTCTCACAAAAACCAAGTGTCCAATATTACTGCAACGTTGACAAACCAAAAGGTTGAGATCTTCCAGAGGGCTTCAAATCTGAATTCTCATAAAAAGACGAAGCTGCCTAAGCCCTCACATATCCCCCAGTTGATGAGAGTTCCTGCTGAGTCGTTAGTTTATGAGAGTGGCTTTCTAGGAGCTGTGCCAAAAAAGTTGGCGGGAGAGAGTCACAATCACAACCACAAGGACATCAATTACTTGAATGAGATATTGTTATCTAAGGTTTATGATGTTGCGGTCGAGACGCCATTGGAATATGCTTCAAAGCTCTCTGAGAAGCTTGATGTTCATATTTGGCTCAAGAGAGAAGACCTTCAACCCGGAGTAAGTACTTCTCAGGTTTTGCTTTTGTTTAATGCAAAATATTTGGGGTTTTTTTTTTGTTTGTTTATTTATTATTTTTTGAAGATTCCTTTGGTAATGGTACACACGAAAGTGAAGAGTTTTGAGGTTTAAATCATCCTCCCAATATAACTATCAAATTATCAACAACAAAAAATACTTTTAAACAAAAATTTTCATATAAATTTCAAAAGTTATTATTGATTATCATATTGACTCATTATTGACACCATTTTATTATCCATCATTGTCAAGTTATCATATAGGTTGTTGTGAAATATATTGTGACTTTAGTTTTATTGTTAACTCAATTGAGTAATGTTATAGTCACCATCTATTTTACAATATTTTTATAAACTATGAATGTGACAAATTATTGAGTTTACCATTAACATTACTTGTTTATTTATTAATAACTACTCACTACATCAACTGTTTGGAAAAAAGTTTGTAATACAGTTTGTGCTATCTCCTGTATAATTGAGTTGCCTTTGAAAAAAGAAAAAGCTAAAAAAAAAAAAAAAAAGAATAAATCAAAGAATATAACATTTTTTTTTTAATTATTTGTTGATGTGCTAGGCTGTGAGCGTTGAAAAATAATCAAATAGAGTTAGCGTTAATAGGCCCTCCTAATTCACTAAAGGACAAATTGGAAAAAAAAGAAAAGAAAAAGGATTGTGGCCTTTCCAAGGTGTTTATTCTTAGCACTATCATCAAACTTTCTAAAAACATACCACTACTTTAACATATCAAAATGTTACCTTTTCTAGTTTAAGTTTTTAACACACCACTTAAAATACACTCTACATCGATCACATATTTTTATTATTTTACTATTTTATTTAAATATTATTTCTTTATTCTTTTTAATTAAGAACAATATTTTGTATGGAAGAGTGAAAGATATTTCATTATTTTGTATGAAAGAGTGAGAAAGTTTGAATAAAATTTAATTAAAAAAAAAAAAACAAATAGCACATCTACCGGTACGTAACAAATGCCAAATTTGGCATTTGACACATTTCATGAAGGTGATTTTTTGTGCTTGATGTGTTAAATGCTAAAAATTTAATATTTAACATACACGATGCTGCTAATGCTCTAGAAATGCTTTTTTTGAAAATGCCCTCCTAAATCTTTTTGTGTCTCTTCAACGTTTCACGAACAGAAATCTATTGTCTAATTAATACTCTATAAGCGCTAACACATGCAGTTAATGCTTTCCAAACTGCTAGGTGTTCTCCTTCAAGCTACGGGGAGCTTATAATATGATGGCCAAGCTTTCAAGGGAACAGTTGCGTAAGGGAGTTATTTGCTGTTCAGCAGGGAACCATGCCCAAGGAGTTGCATTATCTGCACAAAAACTAGGTGTTGATGCAGTGGTCGCCATGCCTACCACAACTCCTGAAATCAAAGTTGATAGCCTCTTCCCCTTATATATATGTCACAATTATTAGGGTAAATTGTACTTTCCTCTAAAAAGTATAGGACAGTTGCAATTCCCCTTTAAGTTTAAAACAAAGCAATCCCCCCCCTCTAAATATTTTCTATCAAACTTTCGGAAAATATATATATATATATATATATTAAAAAAAAAAAAGTGCCCAGACTCACATGTTAATAATCTTAAGGGTTGTGTTAATATGCACCGTAAGATGCTTGTTAACAACTTTTTTGCAACTTTTTTGTCATTTTTGACAATTTTTTTATCCTTTTTAACAATCCATTTTCTAATTTTTTGTCATTTTTATTAAGTATGACCTATATAGAGAAATCTTAACAAGCACCACAATACTGGTTAACATTTTTTTAATCTTAATATCCTCATTTATAACAAACACATCACGTCTGACATGATAGCTAATGTCACATGCACAATGATGATTGTTCAAATTGTGCATGTGATGTGACATGTGTGTGATATTGGAGAGTACTTAAGGATATTAAAATGTGGGTCAAGCACATTTTAAAAAATAAAAATAAAATTTGAATTTTATTTAAAAGGGAACATCGTTAGGTTTGAACTTTTAATACATTATAGTTTTAATACCTTGTAACTGTCCTATACTTACAAGAAAAATGCAATTTGCCCCAATTAGTAGTAAAAGCTTTTGTTCTTGTGTCTGATTATGTTTTAACATTTTAGAACCTCAAGCATTTGGTATTACATCCGTTTTGTTCAGCTGAAGACAGTAGAGAGGTTAGGTGCTACAGTTGTACTTGTTGGTGAGAGCTATGCTGAAGCACAAGAATATGCAAAACATCGGGCCAAAGAAGAAGGTCGAACGTTTGTACCTGGTTTTGATCATCCAGATATTATAGCAGGGCAAGGGACTGTAGGAATGGAGATTGTTCGTCAATTACGTGCTCCATTGCATGCCATCTTTGTGCCTGTTGGTGGTGGTGGCCTAATAGCTGGAATTGCTGCCTATGTGAAGTCAGTTTGTCCTGAGGTATGTGACATTGTTTTTGACATTGTTTTCTTAAAATTTTAATTAAGCAATGCACTTAGGCAATGACTTCAATGGCGCAATGGAGAAAGTATACAAAGTTAAACGTACTACAGTTTTTTGAATTCAAGTCACTAGAATTATACTTCAAGTTAATTATGAGCAAATTGTTTTGAGGGTATGGATGTTGTTAAAGCTGTGTTGAAACATGGCAATTGCGGCCATGGGCAGTTCCTTATGTAACATTTCAAATAAGAAATGTAACCTTATGGGGGGGAAAAATCTTTAGGATACCCTATATATGCAAAGACATCTAAAGGCTGAAAAAAAGAAAAGTATAGACTCCTAGAATTTAACTTATAGACTGCTCAAGGTAAATATCTGCTATGTCCTAAGAATTTGGGGTTAGACATGAAAAGATTTTTATCTGTTCAAGTGAACTAAGCCTTAACCCCAAAGTTAATGATAAATCAACATCCAAATTCTTGGAATTCATCGATGCATATGGTCAATTGTTTGTCCCACCTGCTATGTGATGCTTAATTTGCATCTCACATTTATTTTTAGTCACTGTGTGTAGATTTTCTAATTCCATGCGAATAAAACCATAATTAGCACTACATTTGATATCTCTAATGTAGGTCAAAATCATTGGAGTGGAGCCATATGATGCAAATTCAATGGCACTATCACTCTATCATGGGCAGAGAATTGTGCTAGATAAAATGGGAAATTTTGCAGAAGGGGTAGCTATTGAAGAGGTTGGGGAAGAAACATTCCGGCTGTGCAGAGAACTTATTGATGGGGTAGTTCTTGTTAGCCATGATGCTATCTGTGCATCAATAAAGGTTAGTCATTCTTCCTACTTTTAGCCCACAAGCTTTGCATCACAGAGGACCCTTGATTTTATACTACATGAAATAGTCTGTTGTTTCCTTTTAAAATTTAATGAAATACGGCTTAGCCTTTAGGCTTTTTCATAAGCCTTAGATGGGCATTCCATTTCATAGCTTATGTTTATAGGTTATCTCTGTGCTATTTTTGCACCTGATTCTCAAATATCTATTTCACAAATAATGAAGTGGACAACTTGATTCCCACAGAATGAATAAACGAATATTCTTTTTATTTTTCTTGAAGTCACCACTTCAGTAAGGAAAGAGAAAACATAAAAATGTAAATGTGCACTGCCAGTTTAACAATATCTGATTCATTTAGGAAGGAAAAAGAGCCTTCTCAGATGCATCTTGAAAGAACATTTCATTAAGAAAATTGCTAACCCTCACATTCTAGTTGGGTTAAGGAGTCATTTCTTGCTTGCACAGCTCAAAATAAAGATGGAAAGAAAGAAAGAAGAAAAAGGACAAAAAACAGTTATTAACTAAGCGTGCACATATTTTTGAAGGAATTGTGGCAATGAAATTGTATTATTTTGAGTACTACGAATTATGATTGGAATTTTTGCTGCAGGACATGTTCGATGAAAAAAGAAGCATACTTGAACCAGCAGGGGCCCTTGCCATTGCTGGAGCAAAAGCATATTGCAAATATTATGGACTGCAGGGTGAAAATGTTGTAGCAGTAACCAGTGGAGCAAACATGAACTTCAATAAACTTAGGTTGGTATCCAAACTTGCAGATGTTGGCAGGCAGCATGAGCCTGAGGCTGTCTTCTCGACAATTGTTCCACAGAAGAGGGAAAAATTGGAACAGTTTTCCGGACTGGTATGGCAACAAAGTACTTTTTATCATGTCCAATAAGCCATTTATGTTCCATCTTTTTGTTTCATTGGATTTTCTGCACCTAAGAGCAACATTTTGTTCTTGATAACTATCACCCTCAAGCAAGATATTAATTACCTGCAGATTTTGGGTGTGGGACCAGAATTCTACTGCCCACTTTCTAACAAAATGGGCTTGCTCTTCATTTGTTTCTGGTTCTCTTGCCCGAGGTCTTTCCTTTGGGGCTGATCATTTCCATTAGGAAAGAATATCTCTGCATGTTGATGTTTGTTTTTCAATGAATTTTTTATGCACCAAAAAAAACCTGCAGTTTTTGGTATGCATTTTTAAAGTAATTTTGTTCCAAAAAGTTGCCAACTAAATAATAGAAACCCAGGCAGTAAAATAAAATATACTCATTTTGCTGAAATTTATGTTGAAAGAAAAACAAGTTAAATGTTGGTCCACATTTTCACTGCTTGTTGCTCATCTTATTAGCTGTGTCAAATTCCATACAGTTTCTGAGCTCAGACAAATGTTATATACTTCCAACTTTAAAAAAATAAAAAAATAAAACTCAACCTCACAAATAATGACTTGGTCAAGAATGATTTACATTTTTTGTTAGCTACCCTAATCATCTGATTACCTTTACTCTCTTTTTTTTTGGAAATCGTATTAACTGTCTTTCATTATTTTGTCTTTTTACTCTGGGAGTGCCAACCTCCACTTTGTTGAGATTTACCCTGCAAATTTGTGGATACCTGATTGAAATTGTAATGGCTCTCAGATCTGAAGCTCATGGTTTGTAGATTGTTTACATGGCAAGATAGTTTATTGGTCCAACTAATTTTAATTAGACTCTTGATACTCATCTTTTTTTTAATTTACTCTCAGTTTAGTTGCTTACAAGTTATATATGAGAAGAATTAAAATTTTAATACTTTGATCATAGCTCTGTTAAGATCGATATCTTATAATAAGATTCCAGAGCCTTTTTTCTTTTTCTTTTTTAATTTTTAATTTTAAATGACTTTCCTATGTAATGCAATAAGCAAGTGTTAGAAATATACTAAGAGAAAAATTTATGAAATTGTTCATATTCAGTTTGTTATCTTGGATATCTTTCAGGCGTGTGATCAATCAAGTATAGAAAATGAGATTCTCTGTCGATTTGTAATCCCAGACAGGCCAGGTGTTCTGATGAAATTACTGAATGCCTTCAATGGCCGTTGGACTATGAACTTGTTCCACTACCAAGGACAGGTTGTGCTTAATATTCTTCTAGCACATTGTTCTCTCAATTATGCAAAAGCTCAATTTATTTTGATAATTTTCATTAAACTGATTTGTTCATTTAGATATTGCTTCTTGTCGCTAAAATATGTGTTGTCCTCATTTCCAGGGTGAGAGTGGTGGAAATGTATTGATGGGTCTCCAAGTTGTAAGCTCAGAGATGGATGAATTTAAGGCTTTGGCTAACACTCTAGGATGTGATTATGCATTTGAAACTAGCAACAAAGCTTTGCAACTTCAGTTGCAGTAGTGGATGACACTGTATGTGCACTGATTATATCTAAGCTGTTTATACAAAGGGAAGTAAGGAGCCAAGGAATGAAATCATCAGGAAAAAAAAAAGAACGAGAAACTAAAGCTGGTGTCTCTAGCTGGAAGGATCCCCTTCTATTTAAACCTCCAAGTTCCTCCCATTTTAATTGAGATGTAAGACACATGGTGCTTAAAAAATCCAATGGTCTTAAAAAAAAAAACTCATGTAAACCACATAAAAATCAAATAAATATCATGTCTCACATAAATTGGAGGGAATTAGACGATTTAAATGGGAGGGAATCTTATCCTATTTCTCGTAGTCTGATATTCTTGTATGTAATTATGAATTTAACTTGGAGCATAAATTAACTGAGCTGTAGGTTAATTGTTGTGGACTTTACCCCAAATATAATGAATGTTACAACTAACTTATTGCTCTTCCCAATTGTGTGTACTTCCACCAAATCATTGCACATCAAATTTCTAAGTCATCTCCTATGTTTGATTTTTATTACCTTTGTAAACGATGCAACCTATTGGTGGAGGATAGTCAAGGCTTATAATATAAACTTAAAGGAGGACCATTTATTGATTCATATTCTCAATAAAGTGTCTCTAATGGATCACTTCATTGGACTACTAATGAACTTAAAGGATTGTCAAGGCTTAAGAGTAAGGGAAAGAAAAGAGAAGAAAACTATTTTCCCTGTGTGAGTGGGTGTGGGGAAAAAAGAGTGGAATACATCTTCCACTCCTTTGGTTTACAAGGAAAGGAGAAAGGAAAATATGTTATCTGACTTTTATGCCATTATGTATATTTGACACTTTTTACTTTGTAGTGTAAAACCACTTCACCAAAATTAATGTATAATGAACATTACTAAGTAGGAATATTAAACTAAAATTCATGTATAATCAACATACAAAATAGTCTGAGGTGAGCAATGTCACTAACATCAACTTTTAGTTGCTTATAACAAAAGATGGTACATTGTAGTTGGGCCTTTCGTGTGGATGTACTTATTTGACCACACCAAACAAGACTTTGGAGTCATTTAACATAGCTAGCCTACATTTTTTATAAAATATGAAATTCTGCCTTTGGCCACATGCCATAATCGAACTAACCATAGCATATTAGAAAATCTCATCCTTTGGGATTAGCATATACTCTAGTCATGCTCTCCTAAAATAATAGTTAATGTACCTTTCTTTTCCCCAAAAAGAGAGGTTCAACACCAGTTAGGAGGGAAGGTAGCATCAATTAATACCCACCAAATCCCAAATAGGATTAATAGTATAAATGAACACGAAATCACAGTAATACAGCACTATACCATAACCCCTATGAAAAGAAATCAAGGGCAATAAAACAGAAGCCCCATGTAGCAAAAGGACATCATTGTCCCACATCGAAAAGGTTGATTATGCATGTAGTTGGGTTTCCACTGCCCTTTAAATAGATTGAAAATTTGAAATTGCTCAAGCATGAAATATATTAGGGCTTTCCATGTGTGTGGCCAACTGGCTATGTTTCAGACTTCAGACTAGAGAATTTTATGGACAAAGGTTGTGATTGTGATTGGAGAGCTGCTAGTAGTAAATGACACAACGTAGAAAATACAAGGGTAAGAAACTAAAGTTTGCAGCCATATATGACCAAATGGCTAAACACAGTCATTGAATTTAAGTCAATCCTCTTTTATTTGAGCTAAATACATTTAATAAGGGAGGCTGTCATAGAAGCCAGGACAGCTAAAACATACTTCCTCACGACACTTCAATCGAATTTAGTTAGACACATATCCTCTTGTAGTTTTTTAATTTGTAACACACATAATCCCATATCTTTTACGAAGTTTCTGTTTCTTATACAAAGGATTGCAACCATTTCTTATGTAGATAGGGAAGGATAATCTAGATTGGGCTCACTCAAAAATTAACCATTTATAAAAATAATAAATATAATGACACAACATTTTTTAATAATTGTTGAGGTGACTGTATGTTATCTGTGGACAATAAAAATAAAGTCACTCGTGGTCTCAATGAAAGTGATGCCGCATTAATTACAATTTATCACCTCAACAAGTTGTATAATATGTTATGTCTATAGCTTTTTTTCTTTTTTGGATGATCATGTCTATAGCATTATTGTTATAATAATAAATACTAAAATATTGCAAATTTTACTACATAAGTTTTTAAATTAATCTCACTAATAACAAGAAAGTAATTCAAATATATATTTATTAAATTAACCAATCACATTATTGTTACCGCAGTTTTTAAACCTTATCTTTGTATTTTCGCATAAAAAAAATTGGTCACGTTTATTGTACCCTCCAATGGACGTTTTTTTGGCTTGGTGATTAGTCGTGTGTTTCACTATTCTAAGATTAAGAAGGTTCAAAATGTTGGTGAAGGAAAATAGATGGTGTACCTGTAACTCAGACTGTTTCTTTATTGGAGAAACGTGTACCTGTAGCTCAGACTAGTTATTGAACTTCAAGCCTCCACTTCCATGCACTCCTTAAATTCCCACTTCCCTAGTAATCCATGTTCTGAACCTCCTCTCTCTCTCTCAGCAAGAAAATCACTGCTGAGAACAGATTATAATAATGAGCCTCATAAGTTCTTTCTTGGCTTCCTTTCTTTTTCTGGTTCTATTGCTCTTTGTGGCAAATGGGCAGCCCCTGGTTCCTGCATTGATCATATTTGGGGACTCTGTTGTTGATGTGGGTAACAACAACGACCTCGAGACCATTATAAAATCAAATTTCCTTCCTTATGGAAGAGACTTTGTGAAACACAAACCAACCGGGAGGTTCTGCAATGGAAAGCTTGCCTCAGACTTCACTGGTACATATGATTGATTCTCAAAAAACTCTCACTCTCTTAATGTCAATGTCTTCTACTTGTTCTCTAATGAAATTCTCATTTTTGTTTTTTCTTCAATCACAGCTGAAAACTTAGGCTTCACTTCTTATCCACCAGCCTATCTTAGCAAAAAAGCCAAAGGAAAGAACCTCTTGGGTGGTGCCAACTTTGCCTCAGCTGCTTCTGGTTACTTTGATGCTACAGCCAAATTATATGTAAAGACACTACAAGCAAAATAATGTGACAGACACAACATTTTTTGTTACAAATTTCACAATTGTTAAAGTGGTCAAGTGGTAGACTCTAATGGTGGAGTCCGTGAGTGTTAATTGTGTCCACCACTTTCCTTCAATCACTTCAGTAATTATAAATTTTGTTGTGAAAAAAATTGTGTTCATAACATTATTGAAAGCATAATATCTTCTCTCACTCTTATTTTTATATTGATAAAGTTAATGACATAACATTTTCACTACTGGCAAGCTAACAAATTGTGATCAATATACAATGCAAGTATTGTCAGTGGTAGTTTTATTTGAAAGTGATGCTACACTAATCACAATTTATCCTATATTAATAAATTATGAAAAAAGTTATAAAATTGGTTGTATCTATTTATTGCAGCCTTATTGTTCATATATTATATGCACATATGACATGATATAATATGTTGTTGGGGATTTTGGTGGTGTAGAATGCGATCCCATTAGAGCAGCAGCTGGAGTACTACAAGGAGTACAAGACTAAGTTGGCGGAAATTGCTGGGAGATCAAATGCCTCATCAATAATATCTGGTGCAGTCTATCTTATTAGTGCTGGGAGCAGTGACTTTGTTCAGAACTATTACATTGATCCTTTTCTTTACGAGGCCTATACTCCTGATCAGTTCTCAGACATTCTCATTCAATCCTATACAGATTTCATTCAGGTCCCTCATATAAACCATCAATGGAGTTTACTTTAGCAGTTTAGCCATTCTCTAATGTATAAGATAGAAAGTAACTGTAGTGTACTTTGCCCAAAAAAAAAATCACAATATTTTTTCACTTGTTTTGATGGTAAGTCATTGACACCACTTTATCACACACTAATCACAAAAGTTTTAAGTCAATAATTGTGGGAAAGAAAAAAAATTTGTATCACTTCTGCTACACTTATTATCACCCACTAATCACGGAAACACTCATATACTTTCCACATTGATAAGTCATAAGTGCCCCCAATATGTTCTTCCTACATGTTCTAGTCAGCTAGTTCAACAGTGAGACTAGTCATTATTTTAGACTCACCAGAAATTTGTTGAATTTTTTCACTTTTAATGTTCATATTTTTCACCAATTGGATCAAAACTAAGTTCTAGTTAGCTCAACTGCTAAAGTCTCTTGTCGTCAAATAAGAGATTTGTGATTCAAACACATCCTACACCAAAAACCAACCAGTGTCTTAATTTGATGATAAGAGCAATCATTATAAAGTGCACGCTATAGATTTAAATTATACCCTATTTATCTCCCCCCAACAAAAAAAAAAAAAACTCTACAAAAATACAACACTGTATTAAAGTGTTTATATGAATGATTGTGAGTTATATGCAACTTAAAAAAAAGAAAGTCCAATTTCACATTGCTAAACAACATTTTGTGACAGAACCTATATGATTTGGGAGCTAGGAAAATTGGAGTGACAACACTGCCCCCAATTGGATGCCTGCCAGCAGCCATCACAATATTTGGGTCGGGTAGCAACAAGTGTGTGGCTAGGTTAAACCATGATGCAGTTTCCTTCAATAAAAAGCTCAATGCCACATCTCTGAGGTTGCAAAAAAAGCTTTCTGGCCTCAATTTGGTTGTCTTTGACATCTACAAAACTCTCTTCGATCTTGTCACTAAACCTACAGATAATGGTACGTGGATTACTCCTTTTACTCTTGGGCTTGTGTGCCACATCTCAAGCCCAACACCTTAAACACTATCATTTTGTTTAAAACTTATTAGTTACTTTTTTTTTTCTTTTTTTTTTGAGAAACAAAACTTATTAGTTACTGATTAATAAAATTAGTCTAATTAATCATAATAGTGTTAGGAATTAGGGAAATTATTCATTCATTTTTCCTCTAATTGGTTCAAAATTAGACAAAGTGCTCATTTGGTAAAGCAATTTCAAATTACACTTTTTCAAAGTATAACTTTTCTAGACTAAAATATTTATTTATATATTTTAAAATATAGCTTTTTCATAAAGGAAAAAAATTTAGTTCCAAATCAATAAATAATTAAATAAATAACTCCAAATTTGTTTAAAACTAAACTTTGTACTTTTCCAATAACCCCATTTTCAAAAGAACAGACTAATTAGACTTACCATTAAGCTCAGGTTAGACCCTAAGCGTTAAAAAGGCTTTTACATGGGCTAGTTCTGCCAATAAGGTCAGACCATTTTGGGCCACTCAAACCCAATAGGGCATGATTGCTTTGACCCAGGGAAAGGCCAGATCGACCTAATCACGTATCCCTCTTCTTCTTTTTTCCTTTTTTTTTTTAATTTTTTTTTAATTTCAGAATAAATTTTTTATTAACCAATTTTGCTCAGTCACCCATATTATTAAAAAAAAAAATCCTACAAATTTGAGCATGGCCCAGCTCAGTGTGAGCCTCTATTAAGAGAACAAACTCATTGGGCATTGACATTAATTGACTAATTACTATAATCTGTGTGATTACAGGGTTTTTTGAGGCAAGAAGGGGTTGCTGTGGAACAGGGTTGCTAGAAACATCAATACTATGCAATCCAAAATCAGTTGGCACATGTGCCAATGCATCGGAGTATGTATTCTGGGACAGTGTCCATCCATCAGAGGCTGCAAACAAAATTTTAGCCGATAATTTGCTCATAGATGGCATCTCCCTCATCGGCTAGTCAAACACTTGCATCTACATCAACATTATTCTGCTTTAGTCTTTGATTGATGTTGTTTCAAGTTTGGTTATTAGTGTTTCTCTTGTTTTGTGGTTCTACTTGGGTGAAAGTAAAAAAACAGCAGGATTTGTGAGTTGTATATTCAGATTTCTATTTAAGTTAATTGCTTTTGTATGTTCTGACAAGAAATAAAATAAAGACTACAACTGTCTTATCTTTTACTTACTTTAAATTTGTGTCACAAATATACTTGTTAAAATTATTGTTGGGTAATTGAGAGAAGAGAGAGAAAGTGGAATATATAATTAACATGGTTCGACTTGATGGTCTAAGTCCCAACAAAAAGCCTGTGATGGCTACGTCTTTGTGCTATTGAGATCTGTTATGTTACAATGATCCAATGTAGGGTATATACCCTAGCTAGTCTTAGGCTAATTATATATTAATCCTACTTTGTTTAGTATTTAAGATGTAAGTAGTAGGCCTCCTCTGTCTTTGGTCTCCAATAAAATGTCTCATAAATGAGTAAATGACTTACTTAGATGGGTGAACAAACTTGATCTAAGTTTCAATTTGTTGAACCATAACATGATTGAGCCTTTTGGTGTGATTAGAAAGGCTTTGCACATTATTTTGATTGGGATAGCATGCAAATGAATCAATGGATTATATGTCTCCAATGGTTGAAGAGATCTTTGGTGTCATTGAAACTTTAACATCTCCAGCTGTTTGAACTTTGATGACAATGGATAGTCCATCATGTTAGGGATGATAGGCAAATCAATTCTCTAACCTAAGTCATTGTGGCAAAATTTCAAGATGGTCAAATATTAATAACTATCTCATCCATAACTGAACTGTTTTCAATTTCAAGCTTTTTTATTTTAAAAATTAAAAATAAAACATGAATTTTTAGATTAGATAGTAGATAACATATGATCTTGGTGTGCGTGTTAAGATGATTGAAAACATATAATCTAAAAAGTTGTAGTGAAAAAATGAAGCTTGTCACTCGAGTTTTTCAATGACCCTTAACTTACGTGAATCCAAGATCATTTGACCAAAATGTCAAACTTTTGGGACAAAAAAAAAAAAAAAAAAAAAAAAACAAACAAACAAACAAACAAAACAAGATGGAGTTTTATCACTTCCATATTTTTTATATCTTGTTTGATTTACATCTGATTTGTACATAACCAATTGTTTTGAAAGAAATAAAATCATCTATAGGTCCTTATAAAAAAAAAAAAAAAATCATCTATAGGTCTATCTAACATTTTCTTTGATAAGATAATCTAATTTATTAGTCAAACCTAGTCAAGTCTTGTATTTTGTGAGAAAGCCTTCAGGTTTCACTTAAATTGGCCAATTTTCATAGAATCAAAGCAAGTGGCCTTAGTTTGTGCATCCAAACCCCATTTTTTGATCACCCTTATTT
The DNA here is from genome assembly GCA_028535905.1 of Quercus berberidifolia. Classification (NCBI taxonomy): domain Eukaryota; kingdom Viridiplantae; phylum Streptophyta; class Magnoliopsida; order Fagales; family Fagaceae; genus Quercus; species Quercus berberidifolia. Next base: position 41,787,178 of record JAPQVW010000009.1, on the reverse strand, counting down.
TCTTAAGTAATGTTAAAAAGACTTATAATGATCTAAGTAACATTACTTTCACCTAAGTTTATTACGAATTTACGATCAATAGTTGGAGTAACGTTGTAAAGTACACACATTATCATATAGGCCGAAATCTTATTTTTAAAACACAGTTTTAAAATAATTTCAAAATAAAGTATGTATGACGTGTGCATTGTGTAATAGTGAGTGTATAATTACATTTTCAGCAATAATCGTGCAAAAATTGTGTGAAAAATATTGTGAGCGGCATTTTCTCTCCCAAATTTTTCATCCTTCCCTTTTCACTGCACCCAAACAGAGTAATAGGCTAATTCCCTCCTTTTTTCCTAAATGCGAAAGAAAACGTGAGAAAGAGAGAGAGAAAGAGAGAAAGAAAGAGGGATGGACTTCGGGCTAGCAGCGCTGAAGCTGGTGTGCGCTCAGCTGAGGGAGGCCAAGGAAACACAGTCGCAAAACTCCTTCACTCTTGGCGGCATTCTCTTCCAACGCGCCTGGTTACAGGTCTTCCATTCTACTCTCTACTCTTCTTAATCAACACAACACAACCAAAAGAAGTCAAACTAATCTGTTGTTGTGTGATCACTGGTCAGGGCGTTCTGGTCTCCACCTCCGACGCGGGAGCCCCCTTGCTTCTCGACGACGGCACCGGCGTTATCCACCTCTCCCTCTCCGGCGACTTCCGTCTCCGCCCTTGGAAGACAGGGATGTATGTAATGGTGGTTGGAGGTTACATTGTGAATTCGGGTGAGCCCCCTATGATTAAGGTACAAAACAAAACAAAACCCCTCACTGTTCTTTTTTATGTCAGATAGACATTGATGAGTACTGTTGAACCCATCATCTCTCTATAAAAACCCCCCACAAAAATAAAACTATTCTGAATAATAATAATAATAATAAAAAGCTCCATTTCTTTTATTTTGGAACAATTTTTGTTTTAACTATTGCAAACATTTGGGCATTGCATACATGGTTGATATGGAATTATAGTATTTCGGGGTCACCTGAAAGTCTCTGTTGTGTCCTAATATCAGGTTCACAAGATTGTTGATCTTTCACCATTCCCGGATCGAGAGGCCATGTGGTATCTTGAAGTTATTGAGGCAGACAAACTGTTCTATGGTCCCAATTGAAGAACTTGTATGTTTCTGTTCAGATCATATAGTGGAGAGATAGTGAACTTAGTAACCCCATATGCAGATTGTAGCCCCATGATGCTGATTGAAATTGCCACAAAGGTCCCTTCATGGTTTCCCTCTTTGGCAAATTGTTACTTAGCAGTTAGCACCATTGATTTACAAGTTTTAAACTTCTAATGACATTGATTTTGTGTTCTTTTTCACTAACTCCTCGACAAGTATAATGACATAGATATTTGAACTTGAGTGATGGAGTCCTGTAATTATTTCTCCCCTTTAGTAAATTGTACCGGTAATATGATTTTGCAAAATTTATAGACGGGTAATGACATTCTTTCATGCTTGTTATCCTCTGTTCTTTTTTGCATGGAATTTGAACATGAAGAATCGAAACTCCTAGTTTGAAGAGTTCAAAAGAATTGAAACCCAAATGTGCATTTTATTTTTTCTTCTATTCTCATATCTGCAGCTTAACAAACAGCTGCCTCTATTCATATCAGGTCATAACTTTTCATTTTCTGCGCTATATTTCAACACTTGGTGATCCAAATTCAGCCAGCCTCTCGAAATTTATAGCCTCTTTTAACCAGTTCACACTAAGTCGTCTAAATGAAACAATTCAAACCTTGAAAACTTAATGCTCACTCTTTTTACAATGTTCTGTCCTATCAAAATGTTTTGTGGTTGCCAACTAATGTGTACCATGAATTAGAGAGTTGTATCATGCTACAACAAAGCTTAAATTATCTGAGTTTTGATACAAGGAGAACAGCTAGAAGGGCAGCACATTATCAACCATCACAAGCCATCCCTGTCGTACTATTGATTCATGTTTCAACCAGGCTTAAGTAACTCTGATTTGATTCAAGCAGAAGTACTAGAAGGGCAGCACTTATCCAACCACGGCAACCCATCCGCCCCAAGCCCTTTCTTTTGCCAGTGAAGTGCATTAAGCAAGCAAATGTTTCTGATGACATGTCTTTATCTACATGCAATTTCCCCAAGGTCACATCAAAGATCCACTTGATTTCTATCAGAAAATCTACCTTGCTAAAGGGGGGCTGGAGCAATGTTAGCTGGCTGGGCTCATCAGATCATCGTTTTGATGTACAAGGCATAAATTGAAATTTTGCATTGTTGTAATGACAGCTGAAATTCCCACATTCCTTGCAGGATCCAGAATGGTGTTCCTCCTAGCAATATTCTGTGCAGGAGTCTGCTGTGATTGTATGGGACATACATCTCAAAAGTAGATCACAATTATGACACTTTCAAGAAAGATTATTCCCCAAAGCATGATGCAGAGAATCTGTAATAAAAGATTAAATATTAGCATCTGTGAATGAACATCATTCATAAATTTTTAGCTCTTTCCAAGCAAAAGTTCAATTAACATGTCGTATTCACACATGCAACAGCAAAAGGCAAACAATGCATTTTAGGGTCAATACAGGATATTAGAAGCAGTTATTTCCATCACAATTGGTAGGACTGGATATCAATAGGAGTATCAACAAACACAACAGCAAGAACATTAAGAATAGTTATAATAAACTAATAAATAGGGATCCAAGTACATCATCATATTTCTCTCTCTCTCTAAAACACACCTACACATGTACACACTGGGGGTTGAACCAATCTTATTGACACTGCCATCAATTTATTGACTCATAATATGAAGATGGAACAAATCAGCTTTGGTACATTAAGATTCCCTCTTTACAATTCAGCTTCTAGATAAGATAGTTCCTTGCTCCAAACCAGGAAACAAAGAACCCTTAATTGAAGCAATTTCTCCATCCGATAACCATTTACTCTTGTTATCAAAATACTTAAGACACAGTCAAGAACTGTGACTACATCATGCTTTAAGTCCATTACAGAATTGTAGAGAGAGAAGCTTTTCAAAAATTCTTGAGTTCATTGCTTTCCGCATGAACCAACATTGTGTTATTAGAAATGACCCTCTGGTGAAAACTTCTATATATTTTTCAGTGAGAGACAGATTTTCTCACTCGCTTTGTTTGACCTTCAATTTTAAGAGTTCCAATAAATAAACATGAAAAGATAAGATGATATCTAAGAGCAAAATGGTGTGAAACTAGCTTTATACTGCTTACATTCACGGTCAAGAAGGAAAAAGAAAATGCAACACAAAAAACTAGCTTCATACTCTAAGGTGATATTGTTGTTGCCACCATCTTCTGCTTACTATTTTCTCATGCATATCATAGAGAGCCTACAGCTTCTCAATGACTGTGACAGAGCTTAGAGCACCACTGACAACACTTTCCTAATGTGTCAGACCTACCACTCAAATAGATGACCATAATACTTGGATCAGGGCTGTAAATTGGCAGATCTCTTTTCAGATCAGTTTCTCAGAATTTTCAGCAAGCAAGGCCTGAGGTAATTAGCTATGGGGCCTGAGATTTAAGATTAAGCCCTAACAGGTCAGAATCAAAAGAAGTAGAAGAAATCAAGAAATTGTTTAATCTTTTTCTTTCTAAACTGCCTAAGCTCTCTGTTAACCAACCATAAAAGCCCAAAATCGGTTAACCACATAGTTGCTTGGGAACCAAGTCTCTATTTTCTATAATACTATTCAAAAGAGAATTCTCTATTCAATTTTCCAAAAATGTCCCTGTTAAATTTCCGATTATCTTAAAAGTTTAAGCTATTGGGATATAGTAAATTTAATCATTTAAACACATACTTCTAACACTCTCCCTCTCGTGTGGGCCGAAACTATCTTTTTAATAAGTGAGGCCAAACACGTGGGATTTTAAATGAGAGATAGAGTGGAGGAGATAAGGATCAAACTTAAGACCTCTTACTCAAATACCATGTTAAATTACCGATTGTCCCAAAAGTTTAAGCTATTGGGATATAGTAAATTTAATCATTTAACCACATACTTCTAACAATCCCTATTAAATAATCGTCATACCTAGTGCACAAAGCTCCCGCTTCTGCAGGATATGGGAGAGGTGATTGGTAGGCCATCTTACCTCCATTATTTTTTTGGAGACGTTGATTCCTAGACTCAAACCCGCAACAAGTTGCTATGGACGGAAGGCACTTGCCATCACACCAAATGAGAGACCAAACATCTTAGAATAATGCAATGCATCAAGAGGTGATTGATCAACTCCCCAGTCACTTTGCACATACAACACCAATAAACAATGATGATCTTGCACAAAGATTACCCACTGTTAGAACTTTGCCATGAACCACTGTCCAAGCAAAAAGGCTACTTCTTTGGAACCTTGGACTTCCAAATTGGTTGCCATAAAAAAGAACCTGATAATAAGATTTCACATCAAACTTCTGTTTCTTAGATAATAAATAACCCATCCTATCTAAACCTCCCCCAAAGATGTTAACCATAATAAATTTGATCCCTTGATCATTCCCCTTCCCACATTTTGTTTCTGTTTTATTTTAATCTTATTACCGAGTGAAATAACATTACCCACTTGGGGATCAATCACATAGAAAATGGGCTCGATGCTCAAAGCTTGCTAACTTCTAATTCATTCTTCAAATGACATTGACGAGGACCAGACACTGCTTTGGATCTTTCTCCCTATCATCCTTTGTCTATGAGTGCCATGTCCCCTTGTGTTCATAGTATCTTCAACTTCTAACTAAAATTACATGACTTTAGTGATGTTACATACTGAATAAATAAAAAAGAAATATGCTGTCAAACAAGATAATTAACAAGAAAAAACTTTGTTCAAGCTTTACGATTGGCTAAAACAAATCAGTAGTGAATGAAATACAAGCTGTTTATACCATTTGAAGCATTGCAACAAATAAGATTGACAAATGAAGATAGAGAAACATAGCTTACTCAGATATTTATGACAGCAATCCAACAATCTATTGATATTGTCATTATCTGCAAGAAGTTTTCCCTTCATATTATTCTCTACAGCAGAATCCTTTGAAGCAGTCCATTGATTTAAAATACTGATTATCCTTCTAACCTGTCACATAGGTCAAGGGAAACAAAAATATTGCAAGACACCGCAGTTGAGATAAAAAAATAAACCAAAAGGTACATAAAGTTTCTAAATCCAAATATATGTCATTGTCACTGAAAAAACCAATGCAAAACAGGATACAGCTGTAGTTCTAGCATTTGATTTTGTGCAAGAGGTGGTCAAGCCCTCGTGTCCTTTGCTTAAGTCATCTGATTGGCAGTCGAGAAGCTCATCTTCAATCAGATCAGATTTGCCTACAAGAACTGAAACATATTGAAATAAACTTGATCTATTCATCTCATTTTCCTGAACTTGAACCAGTATCCTTGCAATAATACTCCAGAGTGCACTCTGTGCTTCTAAATCATCCGAGGCAAAAGGAAACACATCAAGCAGCCCCTGTAAGAATGGAAAATCTGGATGGAACTAAAGTGTCACTTCCAATCATAATAGAAGTTAGAAAAATTACACAAAAGGTGATGACATTATTGAAAAAAAAATTCATTACAGATAACAAACATAATTTTTTTCTTTTTTGATAGATTAATAGATAACAAACATAAATAATTTACCCTCTGATAGCTCCGAAGCTAAATCAGTTACTTCAGAAAGAATATTTGCAATTAGTACTGCAGCAGTAACACAAGAGTTGGCAACCTACAAAAGAAGTATAAATCAACTCAGAGGGCCCTTCATAAAAAAAAATCGTAATTCTACTTACTGATTTACAATTTTCATGTTTGAAGATTTTTTCAAGAAAAATCAGTATTAATAGGTAGTCACTTCAATTTATATAATGCTTCTTATAGTAGCCATTTAGTTTTCTACTTTAGTATTAATGACAGAAATTTCCAAAGTTTAAAAGAACTGATTGATAATTTAAATATTTGCAACCAACCATCAAAAAATTAACTGGAAAGAATGAAAAGAGACTGCACCACCAATAATTTCATATATTTGGGTATGCTACAAGCCTACAATGTACCTCAACTTTGTCAGGGAGTTTGACCATGTCACAAGCTAGTTTGAAAAGTTCCTTATTTGAACAGATTTCTTGAGAATGACCATCTAAAGCAGAAAGAGCTTCAATTGCACGGAAAACCACATCAAGAATTGAGTACCTGAAATTGTATGAAAGTGAAGATCAAACACAAGAACGAAAATAAATTCTGGAAAACAATAGAATACTTGCAGCAAGTCATCTGCATGATTTATCTCACTAAAGCATCAGAGGCAATATAAACCACTTATAGCCATAAATTTCAGAGAGTAGCAGCTATAATTAACAGCTGTCTTGGGTTATAAAATCACATAAGACATTAGAATCTCCTTGATGAAAGTTAAACATCTTTGTTTACTATCACAAAACCATACAATAAACAATGATGAAAGCATCAAAATACTTACTGACCCACATACCAGCCACTAGACCAAACGACTTAACCCTTTTAAATTAAATAATTATACAACATTCAGTTTATAAATTACAAGTACATATTCTGAGATTTTAAAGCATTACACAATATCTACCGCACTAGAAGTACCAAACGCCTATGTATTAAGGTTCTAGGTCATTAATTGTTGAGCATGTGCCAGAAATTCAATGGCCAGAACCAAGTCATCTAACATGAGCCCCATTGATGTTTATTGACTAATGTGCCATCATGGCATATTCAAATTATTAACAACAATGGCCAACTGAGGTAAATTACTTGATTATATATATGGTATTAGAAGTTAGTAATTGGACAACCACACTTTTTTTTTTCTTTCTTTCTTTTTTCTTTTTTTAAAAGAGATTTATTTTTGACAAAAACACCAAATTTACCAACACTAGTTCAGATATGTGCCCTTACAAGTTATGGATCTCCAGATCCACAGCTATATTCCTTTAAGAAATAAACAATGACGAGGAAAACTATAAAGATACATTCAAGTTGCCTTGACTCATAAGTTTCAGCCAATGCCCAACTCTTAAATCATGTTACTAAATGTATTACTTTTTTTTTTATATAAGTAACGTAAGAAATTTTATTAGAAAAACCAACTACGTATATTGGAAGTGTACTATAGTGGCAGATATCAAGAACCCAGATTACAACGATCAATAAGATCGGGGCGAGAAAAACAAGAATAAAAAGGCAAAACTATACTCCAATCAAGGAGAGTACGGAAAAAGAAAGACTTAATGTCAAGAATAGACCGTTCACAATCCTCAAAGTATCTAGCATTCCACTCCCGCCATAAGCACCAAAACAAAAAATGCGGCACAAACCTCCATAAATCTATATTTCGATGTCTACCAAACTTGCCCTACCAAGAAGCCAATAACTCACTAACTTTATATGGCATAACCCAATGTATACCAAACAAACAAAAAACCATAGACCACAACTCATATGCTATAGGACAATGAAGAAGAAGGTGATCCACTGATTTCCCACACCTTTAACACATTAAGCATCACTCTAGCACTGAAATATGCCTCTTCCAAATATTACTGCCATTTGGTACACCCGATTCATGTAGCACATGATTGTTACTTTGTTTTACTAGTCTAGTATATAATGTGTAATAGCTAAACAAGATAGTAAATCATAAATGTTCCATTTTATAGCATTTATGAAGTTAATTAGTCTACCAAATTCATATTGCATCGCCTAATTGAAAACAGAGTGAAGCCGTACCTTTCAGGTATTCTTTCACTCATTAATTTGCTCATCTCAAAAGTCAAGAGATTAACCAATAAACTTGGTAAACCTAGCTTCATCAAAGGTGGAAGAAGAACATGCAAAACTTCAGGCTGACTTTCAATGATGGCTAATAATAGTCCAACACTCTGTTCAGAAAGGGAAGCCTCTTCAGCAAATGAAAAGTAAGTTTAAGATTTCCAAATGAAGTATTTTCAACTCAGTAATAAAGCATTTACTTACTGTATACTTGAGCAATATTTATCTCTCTAAAGCATTAATTCCAGAAGCAATGAAAAGGGAATATTTAAAGTCTATATGAGGTCTCAAATTATAGTTTTATAATTTAACCCAAAACAAATAAAACTAGAAGAGCTAGCTTTTTCTAATCATCCCCAAAAGCTGAATTCGAATGTTAATTAAATTCTCTGTTGTAATTTACAAGTAATATTGTTTTAATCATCTCTGATTGGACATCATATGGAGTGAAATGCTTATAACACCAAAGATCAAAGTCTTTTTGACAATCTTATAAAAAGCTCACAAACTTTAATAGACACAAGAATTCAAGAATTTCCTTTTTTCGTAAGTACAAGAATTCAAGAATTTTAAAAATAATAAAATCAGAGAATATGATAAACCCTGATTGTATACTACCAAAAACATTTTCAAAAACAAGGAGGTTCTAACTGCTTATTGAGTTTGAATATAACAATAACTGGTGAATAAAAATACCAAGATAACACTTTAGGCCAAGAAGACTACAATAAATTTAACACTTTCTAAAAGGTAAAAGTATCTCTTTTAAGAAAATCTTTTACTAAAGATTTTCCAACATTCCTAAAGTTTATTTCACTGCAATCGATGCTTAGTTGTGTTGAACAGTGCTGAGTATTAAATTCCTTTTGTCAACAATCCATTGAATAAGCCAGCCCTCTTGCCAAGTTAATAGACTTCCATTATATAAGCTCTTTTAAAAAGATTATCTTTCTCTGTTTTTTTTTTTTTAATCATATCAAATCATTTAAATAGTTATTATAACCAAAATCTTCCTAAAACTAAAAAATTTCTTCATTCCTAAAATTATTCAACCAATTAGCCCTCTTTGGAAGCATGAAGCCCCAATCCCTAAAATGAGTTTGATAAAGGATCTATCAACTCCATAGTTGGTTTCATATCCTTATCGCTGCAACTGCAACTCAATGTTATTCACTTTCTCTGAGATTGGTACTCACTACCACAAAATATCACCACAAGCACCAATCAAAATGAGAGCTGATCATTAAAAATTAAAGGCATTTCCTTGAGCTGAAAGCTTGTTACCTTTTCAATAAGCTGGAGATTTAGGGTATTTTCCACAATCCATAAAATATGGTATATAACATGTTCAGACTGCAATGCTTCAGCCCATGTAATGCATTCACTACTTTGAATACCCAAAGTTAACAACCTGCATCAAAATATTAACCACAGGAGAAGTATGAAACAAACAGAATATTTTACATGCAGATCTGTATAAGACACTGCCCTACAATATTACAAGGTATGATTAATAACTTGAGCATCATCACTAAATTCACAAAATGGAAAGAAGTATAATGTATGTAGTTGGACATATGAAATTTTCTATGACATGAGTGATGCAACAAGCAAGAAGAGAGTCAGACACAGACACTTTACATGGGGGAGGATGAGAAAGAAAAAACATTTCAAGAAAATGAGTATTTCCTTTCAACAAATAAAAAAATAAATATTTAAATTCTATTTTTATTTGTAATTACGAATGCACCCAATTGATTTTGAACCCCACCACCTCACCCTCCACCTTGCACTTCATAAGGGGAGAAGGTTCCATTTGAGCTAGAGCTAATTGCCTTCACCCCCCCCCCCCCCCCCCCAACCCCATTTGCAATTTTTTTCCAGAAGAAACAATGAACACCAAGAAAAAGAACATCAAAGAGCACAATAATTTTCAAGAGAGGCATAATGACTTTCATGCACCTGGGCTACAAGTTTAAACTTGATAGGGTAGAAAGCAAGGATAATTACTACTTCATATCACAATGAAATAAAACATTCTGGCACAAAATATATAAGTTGATACCAAATATGATATCAAATCCAAAATCTGAAAATTTAAAATAAAATAACTGCAGGAATCACAAGTGGCTAAAAATATATTACCGGCAAGCTTCACAAAGGCACTGAGAATCTTCTAAGAATAGTTGATCCACAACTATCTCAATCAATCTATTTGTAGAAACTATATGCTTCAACAGAGCTTCATGGCAGGCAAGGTTTCCAATAATTCCAAGGCTAATTTCCTGAAGCATGAAACTGAATCATTTTCACACGAAAGAATTCTTCAAAACCTCTAGGTTCCCAGTTCATCCATATACAAAAAGCAAATTAAAAGAGAGAAGGAACAAACATTACTTTATCATGCAAAAAGGGTGATGCAACAAGCTGAAATTTGGCTTACCTTAACACGCACTGATTGGGAAACCATAAGGTTTGCTGAAAGTACTTCAAGTATAAGGTTTTGTACCTGCAAACATATGATAATTAGATTGTGATATAAAATAATTAATATTTACATCTCTAGCATAACAAATTAAATTACTGCTCAAAAGCCTACTTCAATGAAAATTAATACTCCCTCCGTCCCATTTTGTTTGTCCTCTATTCCATTTTGGGATGTCCCAAAATATTGTCCTATTTCTAAAAATAGGAGTCATTAATTTACTAATGTTCATATTATACCCCTATTTTATTAATAATTCAATTTTTTAATAAATTTATTTAAGGGTAGTTTTGGAAACTTATACATTTTTAAAAGGTAGATAAGACAATAAATGATATTTCCTTAAAAAGTTTGACTTTTCAAACAGGACAAACAAAGTGGGACGGAGGGAGTAATTTTTGGGGTGCTTGCAGAAAGAAGGGCTATGGGACATGAGAAATCTACATCAATATGATTAATCACATGTGCTCATGAAATTGTTAATGAACGTAATCATCTTACACAATCCCAAGCAGGATCAAGACATTAACAGGGTTACATTCAAACTAGATAGGCAATGGTTTATTTGAGTTATAGTAGCATCGTCATGTCAAGGATGAAGGATGGTGACTTGACTTGTAATCAGAATCAAAATAAATGACAAGAAACATCAAGATTAAACAGTAGAAGGGGAAACTTGATTACCATGAGTTCTGCATTAGCTTTACTTGCAGCAAGATCCCACAAAATGCAACCACACTCTTCCCAAGCCTCTTCTCCTGCTGAAACACTAGGCCGATCAAATCTATGGCACGATTCTTCATCCTCTCCTTCTAGTCGATCATGTTTACCACAATCCTCAACAATGTCCATGCCCTCAGATTTATGGTCTGAGGAGTTCAAAACTTCTTGTCCAGATACAGAAGCCGCACTTCCTTCCACATGATCAGTATTTGCTACTTGACCAATGCACGCATCAAAACCATGACTATTGCCATTATTACTGGCATCAGTTGGTAGAAGCTTCCGTATCAGAGAGATTATATAACTAGGATCAACTGTAGTTGAGATGTCAAATAACTGCATAATAGAATGAGAAGGAAAAATAAACATCATGTTTCAACATTAGAAATTAACTGATTTATTAACAAACATGTATGTAACACATGTATGAAGTGTAGGCGAAATCTGAACCCGAGTCCCTTTGTATCAAGAGACTTTAATAGTTGAGCTAATTGAAACCTACAAATCGTGTTGAATCAGAACCAGTAAATATACCTAAGGTGTAAATAAATGAACATATATTTAACAAGTACTTTATATATCAAGTAAAGCTCAATTCTAAGCCTCACAAGAAAATGTAAACCATAAACTAAAAATCTATCAAATAGTGTGATGAATCGAGCAATGAAATCCTTTTATCTAGTTTTATTTGAGTTATGAGTTTTCCATATATATATGGTAAAGCAGTACAAAACTAAGCTAATAAGAAAGCAAATGAAAAAAGAGGCAGTGATGGTAACCTCATCAGGCGGAGCATAAGGGTGATGTGCTGGTGCATCAACTTCTTCTTCGACTTCTACAATTTCGACTTCTTCTTCTTGTTCTAAATGGGCTGGTTCTGAGTCCACCGACATAGTATATCTTCGATTAAGCTGAATAACAAGCTACCCTTACCCACCAACTATTGTATTTTCAAAATTTCTGGAGGCTCTTCCTCTACTTTCTCAAATTCCAGGTTGGGGGGAAAACAAAACGAGACCAGTTCACGAAAAGCCGAAAGAAAACAACTTTTTTTTCCCGGACTTTACATGTAAATATATATATATATATATATATATATATATATATATTTCCCCTGAAATAATTACGGTATAAAATTATTTTTATTGTTTTATTTTTTAATTATAGGTAAAAATAAGCTACGTTTTTATTTTTTATTTATTTATATTAAAAAACATAAGGGGTACATATGGATGGTTTAAGCGTATGAATTTATCAAATTCGGCAAATTCTTTGTAACCCTTTTAAGTTTTAACCTAGACGAGCTTTTTAATTGGTCTAGGAAATAGGTGGGACTTGTAGCTTAGAGGATTAGAGCATGTGACTACAAAATACAACGTTTTTTTTTTCATGTATTCCAAATCGCTTATTTATCTTATTTTATTTTTTATGCAAAAATTATCAATTTAGTCTTAAAAAAAAAAAATACTATGTGAAGAAATTCAGTTTTTAAATCTTTCAAGTTGCATGCATTGTTATGGTGAAAGTGATTGATCTCTTGCAAGATTGGAGGGATTGGTTGGGGAAAACACTAGTTTAACAAATGAAATTTAACATCATTAGAGCATCCACAGCCGAAAATTTCATCCTATCCTATTTTACCATCTCAAAAAGCTACTTTATCAATTATACAATACCATTTTACAATACATCCAACATCCCAACTTTTATATCCCTATTCAATACATTAAAATAATATATCCACATAATAAAATATATATATTTGCAATAATAATCTCTCTCTTTCCTCTCGTTTCTGTCTCTCTCTCTCTCTCTCACACCGCCGTAAACAAACCCAAAACCCCCACACAACCACCATCAAAACCCCATAACCCCACCACTGCTGCACCCACTCAACCTCTCTCTTTTATATTTTTTTTCTCAAAAACTCATGCACAGAGAGAGAGAGAGAGATAAATATAGAAATGGAATCAACAATCTTTCATAGAAACCATGAAAACCCAACTTTTCTGCCATCCCCAAACAGCCACAGCTCAAACAGTAGCACCAGTAGCAGTGGCAATGGACTCCAACAACAACAACAACAACAACAACATCAACAACAACAGCAACCCACACCACCTCCAACTCCACCATCATTTCCACGCCAAGCAACAAAATACATCACCAGATCCGAATCGGCCAACCCTTACCTGACTACCTTTGTCCAAGCAGACACTTCCTCCTTCAAACAAGTAGTCCAAATGCTCACCGAGACTGCAACCCCCACGCAACCCACCCACGGCAAACCCATGCAACCCACGGCAAACCCAAAAAAAATCCAAACAAGATGCTATTGTAGAGATGCCACGGCAACCCCAGGCCATGGTGTGGTGGCTATGGGGTTTTGAGTCTGAAGAGAGGAGAGCAGAATGAGAGAGAGAATGAAGATAGAGAAAAGAAAAGAAATAATGAGAGAGAGAGAGAGAGGAGAGAAAGTATGAGAGAGACAATTAAAAATTAATTTTTAAAAATACCATTATGCTACAGTAGCATCTTATTTATAAGATGCTACTGTAGCACAATTGTAAAAAATTTTACAATTTCGAATGTTTACAAGTCCGAATGTTGGTGAATTTTGGCCTTTAATGGTATATTATCTCAAGATATAGGATATGCAAGTTGGGCTGCGGATGCTCTTAGAGCATTCTCATCAGGTGTGCCAAATGTCAAATATTTGGCATTTGGCACACCAAACACTACTGTTCAAGCTTCATGAGGTGTGCTATATGTTCTATAATTTTAGAACATGCTACAGTACCGTCTCAAATATGAGACGGTACGGACATAAATGCCATTTCCGAAAAATAGTTTTTTATTCAACATTTTCTCTCTCCTCTCAATATTTAATTCAATGTTTTCTCTCTCTTCTCACTGTTTTCTCTCTCTCTCCGACCCACGTTCTCTCCCTCTTTCTTCTTCAGATCAACTCCCTCACCCTCAAAACAACGGTACGGCGGCCTCACCGATCAAGCCGCCGATCACAGATCACCCTCCCTCACCGTCTCATCGTTCTACGAACGCCATTGTTCAACGGTACAGCAACCTCACCGATCAACGGTACACCATCGTTTTACGTCTCTGTCTAGCATTCTCATCACTGATCTTGCCACGCCGATCTCGCCACGCTGATCTCGGGTTTGTGGGTTTGCGCCGGTGGATGTGGGTTTGTGCCAATGGTGGGTTTGGGATGTGGGTTTGTTTGGTTTGGTAAATGTGGGTTTTTGCCGATCTCTCTGGTTGTGTTTTTGTTTTTTTTTTTTTTTTTTTTTGAGGTGGCGTTGGTGGATGTGAGTTTGTGCCGGTGGTGGCCATCGGTGTTGTTGCGGCAGTGGTTGTTGGTGGCCGTTGTTGCGGCAATAGGGGTTGTGCCGTTGTTGACGACGATGAGGATGAGGACGATAGGGAGTAATTAATATATTATTTTAATGTGTTGTAAATATTATTTTAATGTATAGAATTGAAGTATAGAACATCTGATAAATGGTATGTTGTAAAATGATATGTTAAAATGATAAAGTAGGATTTTGGAGTGTCAAAATGGTATTTTTTATGAGAGAGTTGATGGGAATGCTCTTATGTTCGATACAATGTATTTACAGGGAGGGGAATAGGCACACTTTTAAGGATGTGGAGAGCTTGAGGGAGTAGTTAATTGCATCATTTACATGGACTTTATTTGATTGGTCTCGAGCTTGGAGACCCAAACACTAGAGGGGGGAGAGGGATAGAGAGGCCATGGCCCCCCTAGGTTTTGAAAAAACCCTTCCTCACAATTTCTATGAAATATATATATACAAACTTTTACACATTGGCCCCCTAAGAAAATAGTCCAGCTTCGCCACTAACTCACATTTTGTGATTTTCTTTTGATGCTTATAGATTTCCTTCATTCGTGTACATAGTTTTGACTATTTACTATACTTTCTTGGTTATCTCATGTTCTTTTACATGCATTAGTCTTCTTTTAATAAATTTTTTCTTACCTATCCTACATATATATATATATATTAAGGTTGTTGTCAATGCCAAAGCCATTTCTATATATGTCATGAGTTGCTTCAAGTTTCCAATTAACCTATGTGAAAATTTTAACTCAATGATAAGTAGTCTCGGGCTAGACAAACAAGAGATGAGAGAAGGCTTCAATAGCTAAGTCAAAAGATGGTTTATATGTAAAAGTTACAAGGGCATGAGATTCAGGGATTTTTTTTGCAAATTAATAGCATTTTGCTAACAATTTCGTTAATTAGCATGTTTTCGAAACTATTTAGAAAACTAACATCTCAAGTCTTTATTACCCAAGTTCAGTGAAGAAACTCGAGTCTCAGATACTCGAGTTTCATGAGGTGGTAAAATTGATGTGGAAAAAAAATTCACGTGCAACTCGAGTTTCTTCCTCAAAAGAAAACTAAAATAAGAAATATATATAAAAATAATAATAATAAATAAATAAATAAATAAAACCTGATCCTCTTCAGATTTAATGGTTGGGATGGGGGACCAAGAAAGCTGAAGTAGGAAGCATGTATTATCACTTGTCATCTAGAAAAAGATAAAAATAAATCATTTCATTTGGCTAGCTATTGATTTGTTGTTGCTCTGCCGAGTTTGTTTTAATGGGACATCAAATTGGCGGGACACGTGAATGGGAGGCATGGCTTCTCTTCATTGTTGCCATGCTGAGTTTGTTTTAATGGGAGATCACCTTCTCTTTTTTTAAAATTGGCGGGACACGGTCACACAGCATGGACTTCTCTTCTTTTCAAATTGGTGGGACATGGCATGGACTTCTCTTCTTTTCTTAGCCTGAGAGATTTTTTTTCTTTTGTGGGACTTGAGTCTTGAGTCTTAGACTCGAGTTCCATATCAGCTTTGTCATCTCATGGAACTCAAGTCTTAAAAGACTCAAAATGCTTGTTTCCTAAATAATTTTAAAAACATGCTAACTAACAAAATTGTTAAGAAAATCAAGTTAAATGGCATAAAAATCCTGGGATTTAGAGGTCTTCATGAGCATTCAAAATGGGTCTTTTAGCCAAATAATGGTGGAGTTTACCGTATAACATCAATTGTTGTTTCATAAAGTTTTCTTTAGTTTTCAAAGCAAAGTACTTCCTAAAACGTTCCATTTTAATTTTAGTAGCCCACCCAAATAAAAAGCAACCAGGATTTATATAAGAGCCACGGAGAGGCAAAACGGTAATACACAAGTAACACAACACACTCAGGACACAGAAGTCACCCAAAAATGGCACTGAAAGTTAATGCAGATGGTGTCCTTTTTGATAACGTATATGCATCCAGGATAGTGATTGTGTGATGAAGGCTGGCTATTACTGCACTGAGTGAGAAGGAGAGAATAGTATCCTCCAAAAGCAGCTACACTTGGATGCAATGTCTTACAATTTGCAATAATTTAAGCATAACCTATACAATCTTCACAATCATAGTGCTTTATTCAAGTGCCAAACGTATTGATACTACTTTGATGGAGAAGTTGAGGACGACATGTTTTGATTGAGATTACATGCTCATGATAACAAGGACTTTACAAGTCGATTGCTGGCTTTATTATTCTGCTAGCCGTTGCATGCGAATCAAGGCAATAAGCCATTGTACCTGAGCATCGCCTCTGGCAAAGGTTCACGCCCTCGGAACTCAATGAAAACCTGAAAAATTATCTCTATACAATTAGGAATGGCAAAGTTTATACAAAAACAAAGTTTTATTTCAAATAGTGACTATAACCAAAACCATGAGCCCGTGGCACTTTCATGGTGAGATTTTTCAATTTACAAACTAAAAAACAATTGTATGTTAATTGAGTATAACCTCGAGGGGTGATTTTCCACCACCAAGAGCAAGTATGGTTTCTCGAAACTTCAGACCCATTTCTTTAATAGCCTGTTGCAAGACAGATTGATCAATAAACTAATGACAGAAGACCAGTGTAATGAACTTATCGTGACACGAAATAACCAGTTCATCCAAGAGATTTCATGAAGTATGCTTGTAGATGAATTACAGTAGATATGAACCACAAGGGAATAATATATATAGGGAAAACAGAATATTTGTGCAGTTCACTTGAAAAAGGTGGAATAAGGTGGTTAAGAATTGATTATGAACTTGTGATAGTGATATATCAATATTGTCACCCGAATAACAAACATAATTAGAATAATTAAATGATCACTAAGTTCTAAATTAGAAAAATAATTGGTGTATGAAACTGTTGCACTGAAAATTTAACCTTCAAAATAAAATGATCCCCTACTTAGTTCCTTGCAAGAAAAACAAAAATTTTAAATGATATTTACTTTATGCAACAACCAAGACCACCTAATAGGATGGACAGCTCCTCCTCTAAGTTTACATCAGTTTTTGATCAATTATGGCTACATTAAAATCCTATCAGCATTCAATCTACAAATCTATGATATTGAAATTCTAAAATTCATATGTAAAATAACAACAGCTAGTTAAATAAGAGTTGGATCTTTTCTCAAAAAGTATTCCAAGACTCATGCTGTTATGTTTATTACATCAAACTTAAATTAAGTGACCATTTTGAGCAAATAATCAACAGTTGATTGGAAAAGTAAGCTACAACTGCTAATTTTAAAAATCTACCTACCAACCTTACAATCATATCAAAAGCACCCGACACATAGCAGGTTACTTCCTTTTAAATATATATATATGTGTGTGTGTGTGTGTGTGTGTGTGTGTGTGTAAGTTTCTAAACAGGATGAGTTTTCAAAACTTCGGTAGCAGCTAGCAGGTTCTTCCTTCTATATATTTTTCATGTGTCAGTGCGTGTGCATGCGCTGTGTATGTAGGAATATATCTGTGTGTGCACACATGTATGTATGCCCATTATAATTTTTAAAAGAAGACTCACAAGGATGTGCTTTTTCAATGCAATGTGCAAAAAGGGAAGCATCTGTGGTACTTGCACAGGTGAATATCACTGAGAAATTGTTTCTCAGTGTAATTCAATATTTTTTAACAACCACCAATAAGAAACTTCCCACCATAAACGGAACTGGAGTATATTACTCTCATAAGTGGAATTGCAGAATCTCCATCAAATTTTCAGTAATTTGAGCTTGAAATGAATCATATATGAACAAAACTGAATAAGATTCAGAGAAGAAACCAGCAATATGAAGAAATCTCTAATAGATCAAAGATACTGACGCCAATAACTGCCAAAAACACTAATAATCTAGCACAATTATTTATTTCAAATATCAATTAAGCATGTGAAATAGCAAGGAATATGATATGCTGCATTGGTAACCAAAAGCATACTAAGAAATAATGCTAACAATGCCAATTTATACCAGGAACTGAAAAAACTTATCTAATGGCCTTGACATGTTAATAATGATAAAATTCAGTGACAGACAGATTCCACATGACCCAGCTAAAAGGACTGCAGGCTTTCGTCAAATCTATGATACATTCAAGAATTGCTGGCTCAGGTCAATAGTGACCCCTAATATGAGGTTCAGGGGCAGTCAATTGTTTGTTTATGACTGCACGATTTTATAACAATCTAAATAGACATGTCATGGTTGCTGATAACTTTTTTGTCAACCTACTAGACGATATTGGTATTTTAAGCTCCTTTCATTTCACTAGCTGTGGTAAGATGGGGAAAAGATTAACTTCTGTTTATCTTGAACCCCCACTTGATATCTTACACATGGTGATCCCTATATATCAGAAAAGTGAAGAATATCTATCTTTATATTAATTACAAAGATGAATGTACAAGACTATATATAGATTGACCCAAGCAACGGAACTGATCTAACTGAAAAACAGAGACTAACAAACTCAACTAACTAACTTCTACACGTGTCTTTATACAGCAAACTAACTTCCCCACGTGTGGGTATTAATACAGACACTAAAACTACTTGCCGTTTCTTCATGGTTCTGATGTCGTTTATGCAGCACTTTGTTCTTCACTCAAATTAAGCTCTGCTGTCTCATGCTCTGCTCTTGCTTCCTTGTGATCATCTTCACTGCTATTCTGATACTCCCCCTCAAGAGCAGCTGGTGTGTGTATATTCATCATCCCGATCTTGTCAACAAGATTGGAAAATTGATTGTACCCCAATGCTTTGGTAAGCATATCTGCTAATTGACAATGAGACCTCACATGATTAAGCTTGATGACACCTTCCAAAACTTTATCCCTGACTACATGACAGTCTATTTCAATGTGCTTGGTTCTCTCATGAAAAACGGGATTGGAACCAATGTGCAATGCTGCCTGGCTATCACAGAACAACAATGCTTCTTTGTCATGTTTAACTCCAATATCCTTTAGAAAGTACAAAATCCACACAAGTTCACATGTTGCAACTGCCATAGCTCTATACTCTGCTTCTGCTGAGGACCTGGAGACTGTGGACTGCTTCTTTGATTTCCAAGACACCAAAGAATCTCCAATAAAAATGCTATAACCTGTTATTGACTTCCTTGTATCACAACATGAAGCCCAATCAGCATCTGCAAAGCCTTTCAAATGTAAATCTGTCTTGGAAGAAAATAAGAGACCCTTCCCGGGTTCATTCTTCAAGTACTGTAAGATTCTATAGGCTGCATCTAAATGTGGTTTTCTTGGTTTGGACATGTATTGGCTAAGCTTATGAACAGCAAAAGTGATGTCTGGCCTTGTGGTGGTCAGATACAATAATCTCCCAATTAGCCTTCTGTAGATGCTGGGATCTTTGAGCTCTTCTCCTTCCAATTGACTTAACTTGAGACTTTGTTCCATAGGGGTCTTAGCTGGTTTACACCCTAACATACCAGCATCATTAAGCACCTCAAGAGTGTATTTCCTTTGACAAAGGGCAATTCCCTTAGCTGATCTAGCAACCTCCAATCCAAGAAAGTACTTTAAGTCACCTAAGTCTTTGAGCTTGAACCTGTCATCCAACAAAACCTTGAATCTGTCTATCTCAGCCTTATCATTACAAGCTATTAAGACATCATCCACATACACCAAAAGCATCATGAAAACATCACCTTGCCTCCTAGTAAACAATGAATAGTCAGCTTTGGACTGAGTAAAACCAAGCTGCAACAAAGTGCCAGAAAACTTGGCAAACCATTGCCTAGATGCTTGTTTTAGCCCATATAAGGACTTATTCAGCTTACAAACTACCTCCCCCTGGCTATGAAACCCTTGTGGAAGAGCCATATAAACTTCCTCATCCAAATCACCATGCAAAAAAGCATTGTTCACATCCAATTGACTAAGGAACCAGCCCTTTATGGCAGCCACAGTAAGGAGTACTTTGACAGAAACCATTTTGGCCACTGGGGAGAAGGTCTCAAAATAGTCCACACCCTCTTTCTGTGTAAAACCTTTAGCAACTAGCCTTGCCTTGTACCTTTCAACTGAACCATCAGCCTTAAACTTGATTTTATACACCCATTTACACCCTATAGGCTTCTTACCAGCAGGTAGAGGGGTTAAAGTCCATGTGTGATTTGCTTCAAGGGCAGCTATTTCGACAGTCATGGCCTCTTGCCATTTGGGATTAGAAGCAGCTTGATAATAATAGGTAGGCTCAACAAGAGAAGAAATGGAACAACAAAAGGATTTGTAAGATGAAGAGAGGTGTTGATAAGAGAGATGTGAGGAAAGTGGATGAGAAGTACCTGACTGGGAAGTAGGTGCAGCAATGACAGAAGAGACCTGGTTGCAGTGGTAAGCTTGTAGGTAGGAGGGTTGTTTGACAGCTCTAAAAGACTTTCTAAGAGGGATAGGATCAACAATAGGATCAGGGGGCTCAACTGGAACCTCATCAAGTAGATCATCATCAATAGAATGATGAATATGAGTGATGGGATCAAGAGGTACAGCAGGAGCAGATTTAGACTTAGATTGAATTAAAGGATCAAAGAGAGGATTAATGGCTGGAACACTAGACACAGGAATGAAACAAGGCTGCTGGACAGAAGTAATTGAGTTGGAAACAAAAGGAAACACATTTTCATGAAATGGGACATCTCTAGAAACAAAAATAGTGTGAGAGACAAGATCAAAAACTTTGAAACCTTTAGTATTGAAAGGAAAGCCAAGAAAGACACACTTCCTTGCCCTTGGAGAAAACTTGGATCTGGTGTGAGAAATGGTGGATGCAAAACATAGGCAACCAAAAGTTTTGAGATTAGAATAGTCTGGAATTTTGTGGAAAAGAAGTTCAAAAGGAGTTTTATCATGTAGCAAAGGAGATGGAAGCCTATTGATAAGATAGGCAGCATGTAACACACAATCACCCCAAAACTGAAGAGGGAGTTGGGATTGAATTTGTAAAACTCTAGCTATGCAAAGAAGATGTTGATGTTTCCTTTCCACAACAGAATTCTGTTGTGGAGTGTAAACACAGCTGGTTTGATGTATAATTCCATGAGAATTGAAGAAGTCAGACATGTTAAACTCCTTGGCATTATCAGTTCTAACAGCTTTGATTTTAAGGCTAAATTGAGTATGAATCATAGTATAGAAAGAAGAAAATAACTCCCTAACTTCAGATTTAGACTTCATTAAAAATAACCAAGTGGCTCTTGTAGCATCATCCACAATAGTTAAAAAATATTTGAAGCCATCTAAAGTTGGAGTTGAGTAGGGACCCCATACATCCATATGAATCAAGTCAAAGGCACAAGAACTGATATTATTATGAAAAGGAAAGGGCAATCGCTTAAGTTTTGCCATAGGACAGATTTGACAACCTTTGTTACAAGAAGGTTTTAAAGAAGGAATTACATGACACAAACTATTGAGTTTGACATCAGATGGGTGCCCCAACCTATCATGCCAAATAGATGAAGGTTGAGAGGAGACTGATGTGGAAGTAACAGCAGTGAAATGACCAAAAGCATCAGTGAGGTTGTGAGCTGATAGAAAGGTAGCAAATGAAGAGCTGGAGGATTGGTGAAGGCTGTTTGACTACAACAGG
Source organism: Quercus berberidifolia (assembly GCA_028535905.1). Taxonomy (NCBI): domain Eukaryota; kingdom Viridiplantae; phylum Streptophyta; class Magnoliopsida; order Fagales; family Fagaceae; genus Quercus; species Quercus berberidifolia. Next base: position 41,765,056 of record JAPQVW010000009.1, on the reverse strand, counting down.
TACAATCCATCAAGTGCTTTGCCTACCCCAATCGTTTTCCAGGAAATAAGGTCCTGAATGAAGCAATAAGCAGACAGAAAAACACAACAATATGATTGTGAATGAGTTAAAGAACTAATAGACAAGAGATTAAAAGAAAAAGATGGAACACAAAGGACATTCTTAAGAACAAGGGAAGAAGAAAGAGTGACAGTTCCAATGTGAGTTACTTGAGCTGATTCCCCATTAGGTAATTGGACCAAAGATTGCCTAATAGCTGTGATTGAAGTTAGCAAATCCACTGAGCATACAAAATGATCAGTTGCACCAGTGTCCAAGACCCAAGTATTACAACCATAAGCCTTTCTATTTACCACTTGAGCAGCAAAAACACTATGAGAGAAGTTCATACCTGCCATTGCCACATTAGCAGAAGTGGAAGAAGGAGTTGCTGTGACCATTGAGGCATCTGATATATGAGGTGGTGTTGCAGAAGAAAGATTGGATGCACTAAACAAGGCTAAAAGCTGTTGGCACTGCTCAGGACTGAAGGCAGAAAATTGATGCATTGGTGAAACAAATTCTGAGCTTGATCCTGAGGAGACTTGATGTGCCATAGTAGTCTTATTCTTGAACTTAAAACCTGGAGGAAACCCATGTAATCTGTAGCACTTGTCCATAGTGTGACCAGTCTTGCCACAGTGGGTACAAACCGGCCTATCTTTTCCTTTTCCAACAGAATTAACAACATAATTGGCTTGATCAGTGGACACTTTAGCAGCCAAAGCAGTGGAATCTACTTTAACAACTGGTGTATTAGGGATTGACCTTTGAGTCTCTTCTTGGATCATCAAGGAATAAACCTTGCTCAGTGATGGAATAGGATCCATGAGTAATACTTGAGACCTAACTTGAGAAAAAGACTCATTTACTCCTATTAAGAACTTCATCACAGACTCTCTACCTTGTAAATCATTGAGTCTTTTGTTGATATTGCACATACACTTTCCACAAGAGCAAGAAGGAAATGGACTAAGGTTTTGTAACTGATCCCAAAAAACTTTCAACTGAGTAAAGAAATCAGTAATGCTCATCTCACCTTTATGTAATTCTGAAATTTCCTTTTGGAGATTGAATACCCTTGGTCCATTGGTTTGTGCAAAACGATTCTTCAAATTAGTCCATATTTCTAGAGCAGTATCTTCATATATAATGCTTGCTTGAAGCTTTGAAGAAACTGAATTGGTCAACCAGGTCCCAACCATGTTATCACATCGAATCCATGCTTGCACAGATGAAGGAGTAGAAATCAATGGAGATGAGAAAGTCAGAGTCCCATCAATAAATCCCAGTTTGTTCTTGGTGAGCAATGCCTTTCTCACAGCTCGAGCCCAAGCTGAGTAGTTTTCTCCACCAATTAAAGGCTGCGTAACTAACACTAAGCTTGGATTCTCAGCATGATGCAAGAACAGGGGATCATCCATTGGTGAATCTTGTGAAGAAGGAGATGGATTTTCAGGTACAGAACCATTAGTTGAACCAGTTGTATTTGTGTTTGTGGCAGCGGAAGCCATTGATGACAAAGGAAAGGAATTTTCTCAAAAAACAGAGTGTTTTCCTGAGAAAATTGAAAAGAAATTTGAGAGAAAAAGAAACCCTAAAAATTGGGAATTTGCTCTGATACCATATCAGAAAAGTGAAGAATATCTATCTTTATATTAATTACAAAGATGAATGTACAAGACTATATATAGATTGACCCAAGCAATGGAACTGATCTAACTGAAAAACAGAGACTAACAAACTCAACTAACTAACTTCTACACGTGTCTTTATATAGCAAACTAACTTTCCCACGTGTGGGTATTAATACAGACACTAAAACTACTTGCCGTTTCTTCATGGTTCTGATGTCGTTTATGCAGCACTTTGTTCTTCACTCAAATTAAGCTCTGCTGTCTCATGCTCTGCTCTTGCTTCCTTGTGATCATCTTCACTGCTATTCTGATACTATAAACAGTTGGAAGATTTTTACATGCCAGACCTAGTGTGAGAGGGTTTTTTCAAGACTAATGAAGTCCAAACTATTACACAATAAATAAACTAAATCAGTGAGATTAATAGGTCAAAAGATAATCTAAATTAGTAGCCATTAAGATGAAAACAAGAAGCATTACATGACTCAATCTACCTTAATATGAGGGAACTTATATGACACACGAAAGATTTGTAGGCCAACTTCTTTGAAGTCAAGTTCAAGTTCAAAGACATACCTTGTCATTATCCAAGCCAGCCTCCTCAAATGTTGAAAAGGCATCAAAAGCTAACACCTCTGCCCACTGAAAAATTGGACTTCTAAGGTCAGAAGGATACTGTATAAAAAAGTTAATATAACAATCTAAAATGAAACTTGAAAAATAAAGAAGCAGCTTGTTGGAAAAATGTGAGAATTGAGGTTCATACTACATAAGAGCAAGCTGAAGAAAGCATGAACACTAAAAGGAATATTACGTATACAAGAGGGACCAAAAAGTACCTGGTAGCTGTAGACTGTAGTATCCAGCCGCATAATCATCTAATGTTCAACAAAAACAAGACATTTGTGATTGCAAATATTAAAAAAGGTAGAAAATTTATTCTTCTTATTATTGTTTTAGTAATTATTATTGTAGGTTCCAAAGACGAGCTTGCTGGGCCAAACCACTATTTGGGCTCACAATTTATTTATTTGGTGGGTCTGGGTATTCTACCTTGGGTTGTTCTAGGCTAAGGAACCCAATAAGATCACTTTTCTCTCTTTCTCAATGTTATCTTCTTCTCAGATCCTCTCCTGCTCTCTCTCTCACTCTTTTCTTTCCTTAAAATTCCATCCCCCAACTATTCATTCGTTTCTCCTATTTATAGCCTTTGCTAATGGGTTGATCATCATTATCTTCTCCCTTAGTGCAAAGAAAGGTCCAATGTCGATGAACTTAAGTGGATTTTTAGGTACGAGTGGCTTTGGGAACGGTTCCCACTTCAGTAAATGTGTTCGGCAGTGGAGTTTTCTAAGGTTCTGCCAAGTACTTAAATGGCGATGTGACCGGGCAATGTGACCGAGTATGTACATAGTGCCCAGAAATGGTTTCCCGAGCAGCCTATGAGCGGGGTGTACGCTGTCCGCTTTTTAAGTATCCGGACAATACTCAGTTCATATTGGTAGTTATTGTGGGTTTGGGCCGGGGCTTTTGTTGATGTGAAGGTTGGACCCCTGGCCCATATCATTGATTCATGGTCCAAGGCCCAAGGCCCAATATGAACTTGGACGTTAGGTGCCGTACAATAGCCCCCCCTTGATTCGTCCTCGACCCTCGGAGACGAATCAAGGAGTCAGAGAGGCAGTGTTTTGCCCAAGAAATCCAACGGATGTGTTTGGGTGGTTACAGCGGTCCATAAATGCATTCCTCAGAAGACGCGTCGCTTCAGACCCTCTGGTTCTGCCGTCATTATTACCTGGTGGTTCACAAACCGAGGCGCACGTGTGGATTGCTCTGAGCATCTCTAAGGTCACTCCCTTTTACTTCATCATTGCTAATTAATGTTACTTATTGTATGCCAATTGATGCTTTTCCTTGGCTCTTATAAATAGTTCATCTTAATCCATTTTCTCACTTTTCACTCTCTATTACTTCGAAATTTCTCTCTGCTGAGCATTCTCCTGCGTTCCAGTCCACTAACCCAGAATCCTCCTCTCCTTTAGAGCTAGAAGTAAATCTTCTTCCCCTTTCCTTTGTTTTTATTTCCCTCCCCAGAGCCCTTTTTAATTTCTAGTCTTAGAATGGGTTTTGCTTATCTCTTGAACGCTGGAGCGCCCTTAGCCGCTTTTAGGCAAACCTTTAGCATCCCTGATGATGTGAATTTGGCTTATTGCCACAAAAGTGAGATCGCCCTCCACAGAGGGACAGGCACGACCTTTTTCCCATTGATGTCCGTCCTAGAAGGCGGGGTTAGGTTTCCCATAGACCCGCTTCTACTTAACACCCCTAGATACTACGGATTGAGTTCCGACCAACTCCCCCCCAACTTTGACCGGGTAGTGAGTTGTGTGGGTAGGCTGAACCAAACATTCGGCTTGCAATTAGACCACCACGACGTAAACCACATGTACAGCCTTTGTGGAAAGAAGAAATCAAATTACTACTTAAAGACTAGAGATACAAGAGTACGGTTGATTTCATGTTTGCTGGACTCTAATAGAAATTCCGCTGGGGAATATATTCGGGTGCGTGGCAATTGGTTTGCCGGTGACATCCCTCCCCCTTTGTTACGGCGCAAAATTGGTTCGTCCTAACCTTTAATTTCTCATGTTTCCTATATTTGTAAATACTTTATTTACTCTAACCCTGATTTGTTTTCTTTTGCTGCAGACGGTTTAGTGTTCACCCAGGATATTAGAACAGTTCACGTCCGGGACTTGAATTTTGTGCTAAGGTCCGAGATCTTCGTGCATCGGGACGGGCAACTCCACGCATCTCACCTTATTCTCAGCGTGGACCCGGTGTACTCCACTTGGCAACCTTTTAGCCAAGCCCTCATTGTAGATAGCCCACTTCTTTCTTATATAGATGTTCGGTACATCTGTTCGGATGAACTCGCGCCTATAAGGGACGAATCAGCCGAGGTAGCATCCAGACATCTCCGAGAACGTGCTCACGAGGCCGTTCAGCTTGAAGTCGTACCAGCCAAACCCAAGAATCCAGTTCAAGTAGCCGTGCAAGAAGCCGTGGAATCTAGTGACTTTTCCAGGACACACTCCGTTCCCGAAGACATGGTGACCAGAAAGACCTTGACTGTTAGCCGTTTCATTCCTGGGGCAAGCCAGGCTGTTCAGCAGCAACATCCACCTCAAGGGCGTGTCCCGGCTCCTCCCGCTCATCCTCCACCTCCCCTTCCTCCCGGGCGGCAACGTAAGAAGCAAAGGATTGCCGATCTATCCTCCATCGGCCCAGGAGAGGGTTAAGTCCAAACTCCCCTTCAACCTTCTCAGGGTATCACCATTCGGGAGCCGCCAGCTTAGGTTGGAACAAATGTGGCCTTATCCTCCAGACTGGCGCAGCCGTGGCAACCAACGTACGAGCTAGAAGGCACGCCCTTCCCGGCTAGTGCAAGCGTCTGGGTATGGGAGAAGGGTGAAGGGGGCCGTGTTACCCAAAGCTTGGTCCACGGTCTCCTTCTACCCGAGGATGTGAGCGCGTTTACTGATGGGACTGATGAGTCCATGGGAAGAAGACTCCAGTGGCACACTATCGTGGTAAGTTCTCTTCTTTTGCACTCTTATTATTATCATTTTTTCATTTCTTCTACGCACGTCCTTATATTTTTTGTGTTCATTGTAACTTCAAGTTACCGTGCGTGAATAACATTGTCTTTAACAGGCCGCCCAAGTAGCCCATATACTAAATGAAAGGGTGAAGGATCTTACCGAGGAGGTTGATCGGGAGAAAGCCGGTAGGGAAGAGGCTGTGAAAACGACTAAGGAGAAAACAAAAACTGTAGAATCTATCGAGAAGAGGGCTGCTGCTGCGGAGAAATCCCGAGCCTCGGCAGAGAAGAGATCGGCGGAGCTAGTGACGCGGCAGAATGAAACGGAAGTGAAGTTGGCTGAAACAGCGAGCTTGAACTCTACTCTGTCCAAAGAAGTTGCTGATCTGCAGGCGGCCCTTGAAGCTTGTGAGAGTAAGTGGTATGATGAGGGGTTTGCTGACGCAGAGAAGGGTGTGAAGCCAATAGTAATGCAAGCTCGGCAACTATCTTTCCGGGAGGGCTGGATGGCTGCTCTACGTGCCTTAGGAATGCCCGAGGACTCCCCTCTTAGGGACCCTAGTCTGATCTCCATTCCAGTCATTGCCCCTGCCGCTCATAACCCAGCCGGTCCAAACGATGAGGAGGAGACGGATAGCTTAAGGGAGCTGGTGGAGCAGATTGATGCCCACGTAGAGATGATCGGGACAGAAGTAACCAGCAACCCTCCCACTAAAGGCCCTCATGGTGAAGATGTTCATTCCCAGCCTCCCGTACCCGAGCACCACTCCGCTGAGATGACCTCCGAGATGCAACCCGTGGATCTTTCCTCCTAACTGCCGAATCTACTCTACTTTACTTCTATTTGCTTTTATTTTTACAGCTTTTTATTTCGAGTTGGTTTGCCCATGTCGCCGGGCTGTGGCGACTAAACAGTTATTTCCTGGTTTTTTATTAAACAGTTTACTTGATTTCTGAATTTGAACTTAATATCACCGGGTTTTGGTAATGAAAAAATTGATTTATCATGCTTGGTTTTGATTTGTGTTTATTTGCCGATCAATTGTGATAATACATGTATATTTTATCCTTCTTGTGTATGTTTCAAAGTTTCCGTGAATGCATGTGCGGTTTTCCCTCGTTGGGTGATAGGGATTAAACCGAGAAGTCGGATTATGCTCTTTGGGAATTCTGAGTAAGTTTTCCACCTGCTCGGTGATGGGGATCGAACCGAGAAGCAGGCTTTTATCCTTAGAAATGTTTTAAGTGAGGTTTCCACCTGCTCGGTGATAGGAATCGAACCGAGAAGCAGGCTTCTGTCCTTAGAAAAGTTTGAGTGAAGTTTCCACCTGCTTGGTGATAGGGATCAAACCGAGAAGCAGGCTTCTATCCTTAGAAAATTTTTAGCAAGGTTTCCACCTGCTCGGTGATGGGGATCGAACCGAGAAGCAGGCTTCTGTCCTTAGAAAAGTTTTAGGAAGGTTTCCATCTGCTCGGTGATAGGAATTGAATCGAGAAGCAGGCTTCTGTCCTTAGAAAATTTTTTTAGCTGCTTGAATTTCCTTAGCTTCCCCCATGTCTATCAACCGGACATAGTGAATAAAAAGAATTTGCCTGACAAGTATGAACTAGTTGCATCATTATCATATGAGTCAGTACAATGTACTTTTTTTCATGCATGGACGGTCAATGATAAAACTTCTTAAAATTATAAGCATTCCAAGGTTAGGACAATGGTACTTCGTTCATGTCTTCCAGATAATACGCCCCCACTCCTGCAATGACTGTAATTTTGTACGGTCCTTCCCAAGTTTGGGCTAACTTCCCGGCATTTGTATCTCGCATGCTTCCTACTACCCTTCTCAGTACCAGGTCTCCGACGCTGAATTCTCTCACCCTTACACCTCAGTTATAGCGTCGGGCAAGCTTTTGTTGATACTCTGCTAGTCTTATGGTCGCTGCTTCTTGATATTCTTCAAATAAATCTAGGCGCTCCATCAGCTGACCTTCGTTCTGTTTCATATTGAATTCTGAAACTCATGCGCTACATAAGTTGACCTCGGCTGGTATCACGGCTTCAGCCCCGTAAGTGAGAGAGAATGGGGTTTCACCCGTGGACCTCCGAGGAGTTGTCCGGTACACCCACAAAACATTGGGTAGTTCCTCGGCTTAGTTGCCCTTCGCTCCTTCCAGCCCTCGCTTCAAGCCGTTCACGATTACCGGAGTAGAGTGCATGTTCCTGATGCCGAGATTGTTGCAAAATTCACGAAAACCTCGGCCGTCAAACTGCAACCTATTATCCGATATAAGGGAGTCCGGGACCCCGAACCTGGTGATTATATTCTTTCATACGAACTTCTTCACATCTACGTCCCAGATATTGGCCAAAGCCTCTGCCTCCGCCCATTTGGTGAAGTAATCAACGGCTACCAACACGAATCTTCGATTGCCCATTACTCGGGGAAAAAGCCCGAGTATGTCCAGCCCCCATTGTGCGAAGGGCCAAGGACTACTAATCAGGTTCAAATGCCCGACAAGCCGGTGTATCAAAGGGGTGTGCTTCTGACACTGCCCACACTTTCAAACGTATTCCGCGTCGTCCTTCTGCATCTGGGGCCACCAGAATCCCTGAGTCATTGCCCGGTGTGCCAGTGACCGTCCCCTTACGTGGCTGCCGCATACCCCTTCATGTAACTCGGCCAGGAGTTGGCCTACTTTCTCTGGGTGTAAGCATGAAAGATATGGTCCTCCGAACGACCTACGATAAAGTTTCTGGTCTCCGGATAACCAATACTGGGCAGCCACCCTGCAGACCTTGTTGGCCTCCTTCTCATCGTCCGGAATTTGGTCATCGGCTAAGAAATCTATGATGGGGTCCATCCAGCTCGGTCCAAGTGTTGCGATTGCTGTGACTTCGACTCTCACAACTCCCTCATTTCCTGCCACCTTAATGTTGGGCTCGGGGACGAGTTCCACTCTGATAAGTCGGGGAATATCCTTGGCAATTGACGATGCCAGAGTGGCAAGAGAGTCGGCATGTCTGTTCTGTGCTCGGGCCACTTGAATCACCTTCACCGTACAAAAGCCGTCCATGACCTGCTTCACCAAGTCTAAGTATGCTTTCATCCGAGGATCTCGAGCCTCAAAACTCCCCTGCACCTGGTTGACTATAAGCCTTGAATCCGAATAAACCTCTACATCCCGGGCTTCTAATCGTGAAACTGCCCTCAGTCCGACAAGCAAAGCTTCATACTCTGCCTCGTTGTTGGAGGCGTTAAACCCCAACCTAAATGAATGCTCCAAGAGAATTCCCTCCGGGGTGATTATGACTATCCCAGCTCTGGCCCCTTTGGCTTTGGAAGCCCCATCCACATGTACCTTCCACGGGCGGTGCTCCACTTGACAGACCATCTCCCCTTTAGGAGAGAATTCTGCTACAAAATCTGCTAATATCTGCCCCTCTACTGTACTTCTCGGCTTATACCTCACATCGAATGCCCCGAGCCGTGTCCCCCATTTAGCTATTCGCCCCGTGAGATCAGATCTTTTCAACAATGACTGTAGGGGATGTTCGGTCAGCACATATAAGGTATGAGCCTGAAAGTACTGAGGCAATTTCCTGGTAGCATGCACTAGGGCCAGCACCAATTTCTCAAAGGGCAAATACCTGGTCTCGGCGTCGACTAGAGTCTTGCTGATATAATACACGGGCTGTTGTACTCCCTGCTCCCTTAAAAGCATAGCACTTACAGCATGTTCAGATACCGAGAGGTACATGAACAATTCCTCTCAAGGCTCTGGTGCACTTAACATCAGTGCTCGCACTAAGTACTCCTTAAGGTTCTGGAAAGTCTTTTCACATTCATCATCCCACCGAAATCCCTTCCACTTCTTCAAAAGTTGATAAAATGGACGGTAGTGATCTGAAAATTTTGAGATGAACTGGTTAAGAGTGGCCAGCATCCCGGTCAACACGTGTACTTCTTTTGGGTTGCTCGTCGATCGGAGACGCTTCACGGCCTCTATTTGGTCGGGATTGACCTCTATTCCCCTGTTGGTGATCAAGTACTCCAAAAATTTGCCAGCCCCTACTCTAAAAGGCGCTTTTTTCTGCATTAAGACGTAATATGTGCTTCCGCAACACCTCTAACACCCCCCGGAGATCCTCTACATGCCAGACATCTTGCTTGCTTTTTACCACCATATCGTTGATATACACTTCGACCGTATGCCTAATTTTATCCCGAAACATCCTTGTCATCATCTGCTAGTATGTCGCCCTAGCATTCTTTAGCCCAAAAGGCATCACGGTGTAATGATAATTAGCATTAGGAGATATAAACGCTGTTCTCTCCTGGTCTTCACCGGCCAGGGCAATCTGATGGTACCCTTAAAAGGCATCCAGGAAGCTCATCCTCGGGTGCCCATAAGTGGCGTCCATTAATTGATCAATCTTTGGCTTGGGGAACGGGTCCTTTGGGCATGCCCGATTCAAATCCGTGAAACCCACACAAACCCTCCATTTGTCGTTCTTCTGCTTCTTCGGGGGATATGAGGGGCCTACATTAAGCTTGTGGACGATAAACCTATGATCAACCCGAGAACTTCATAAGGATTCCAAGCGAAAACATCTATGTTTTGAACCAGAAACAGCAATACTTGGACTCTTTCCTCGCTACTCATGCTTGCTCTAACCTAAAAATATTTATTAGTGTCTGGCAGTATTTTTACCTTTACTAACTCCTCAGTGCAGCCAGCCCCTATTCCTTCTTGGGGCTCCTTTGATTGCTATAATGGGTCTTTCCGGGACGTATCTTCCTATTCAACACACTCTTGTTTGGACCACCTAGTCCCCTCGTCTCCTACCAGTTGTCCGGTGATTTCTCCCTGATTAACCTGATTCCCCCCCTTCCAATTCATTACGGCGATAAGACACTGTCTGGCCTCTTGCTAGTCTCCTCTTATCACAACGACACCTTGCTCGGTTGGGAATTTAATCTTTACATGTAATGTTGATGGGACGGCCCTCATTGAGTGGATCCACGGTCTTCCCAGGATGGCAGTATACGGGGAAAATGAACTTACTATTGTGAACGTCATAGCCACCTCTTTCCCTCCCATAATCACGGGAAGAGAGATTTGCCCCTCAGGAATCACTACTTTGCCATCGAACCCAACCAAAGGTGAAGTGTGCTTCATCAGGTCCTCCTTCTTTAGACCGAGTCCCTTGAACAGATCAGGGTACATCACGTCGACCCCAGTTCCCTGGTCTATCATCACCTTTTTTACTAAGAAGCCACTTATCCGAGCCGTGACCACTAATGCGTTATCATGTGGTTGAATCTTCCCCTCCAAATCGTCATCGTCAAATGAGACGAGCTCCCGTGCAAACTTCATCTTCTTACCCCGTGACTGTAAATCTGGGTTACCTTCTACCGATACCACTGTCAACACTCCTTTCCTCCTTCCTGCAATGAGCTTCTCAGGAGCAACATGGATTACTTCAATTACTCCTACAGGGGGTGGGAGAGAGTTCCCCCTTTGCCGGGTATTTGCCCTACGACTCTGTCCCCCGAGTCTAGCACGAAATCCTTTAAGTGCCCGGCCTTAACTAGTTGCTCGAGGTGATCATTTAATACCCAACACTGTTCGGTGGTATAACCCTTGTCTCGGTGATAAGTGTAGTACAGATTCTGATTCCTTCTGGATGGGTCCCCTCCCATCTTGTTCGGCTATCGAAAATACGGCTCGTGCTTGATTCGGTCAAGAATCCCGTGTACCGGTTCCTTAAACATCACGTTCATTCTCCCATCTATGCGGCCAGCTCTTGAATCGCCAGACCCCCACGAGGTCTAAACGGGAAACCTATTTGCCGGGGACGATTCATCATCGGCGCTTTACCTTTGCTCTGCAGCCGATCATCTTCTAATCGTTTGTATTCCTTGATGCGTCTCATAGGCTGCCACATGCCTTCGAGCAGCTTCTTGGTTAACGACTCTCGTAGTCCGGAATCCTCGGGCAACCCCATCCTAAATGTGTTTGCCGCGACCCTTTCGTTATCCCCGCCTATCTCGTTGTATAGCTCCCAATACCGGCTGGCGTAACTACGAAGGGTCTCTCCCGCCATCATTTTCATTGAGTGAAGCGCGTCTACTGGTTGAGGTACTCAGCTGTACGTCACAAACCGGACACCGAAATCCTGAATCAGCTCGGAGAAACTACGTATGGATCCTTTCCATAACCCATTAAACCACCTCAAAGCAGTCTGTCCCAAACTCGAAGGAAATACCTTGCACATGAGCGCATCGTTATGAGTATGCAAAGACATCATCTGAATATAATGGCTAACGTGTTCTACTAGATCAGTCTTCCCGTCATAGCAGTTGAACGGTGGACGGGCAAACCTGTCCGACATTTCGGCTCGCTCGATTTCGTTCGAAAACGAGGACCGAGCTGCTTTTCGCAGAGCGCGACTCATGGCATCCATGGCAGCATTCCGTGGTCGCCTTTCTTCCGGGGAGAGTGAATCCCTCACTTGATTTTCCCGAGAATGCGAACAGTCTCGGTGTTGCCCTGATTCCTGGGAGGGAGACCAATTCCTATTTCGTCGAGACCCTCTCGAGTGCGAACGGTCATGGTACCGATGGGATTCCCGGGAATGTGAACGACTTTGCCATAGTCGAGGTCCAGACTGATTGGATCCCTTTCCGTATCTATTTCCCCCAATCCCGTCCTCTTGTTGCCTGTCATTTCTGTCTCCTCTCCGGCGCCTACCTCTCACCTCCAGCTCCAAACCCCTGACTAGTCTGCGGAGCCGTTCGAGCTCTTCATCCCATTCCTCCCTCTGCCTACGTCCCGTAGCACCAGAAACCGTTAGTTGGGTTTGGTACAATCCCTCTCCTGTGCCGGACATCTCTTCTAGTTGGTCGTGCCCCCTATCTTCTCGTTCTTTCTGTTTGCGCTCTCGCCAACTTGACCCCCGAGAAGACCCTACGGATCCGGTTCCCGCATGGTCCCCCGAATGCCTTTTAGACATTTTCTTCGAGCTTAAGTCCCTCTAGAACTACAGCGTCATAGGAGAGCCCCACAGTGGGGGCCAATTGTAGGCTCCAAAGACGAGCTTGCTGGGCCAAACCACTATTTGAGCTCACAATTTATTTATCTGGTGGGTCTGGGTATCCTACCTTGGGTTGTTCTAGGCTAAGGAACCCAATGAGATCACTTTTCTCTCTTTCTCAATGTTATCTTCTTCTCAAATCCTCTCCTGCTCTCTCTCTCTCACTCTTTTCTTTCCTTAAAATTCCATCCCCCAACTATTCATTCGTTTATCCTATTTATAGCCTTTGCTAATGGGGTGATCATCATTATCTTCTCCCTTAGTGCAAAGAAAGGTCCAATGTCGATGAACTTAAATGGATTTTTAGGTACGAGTGGCTTTGGGAACGGTTCCCACTTCAGTAAACGTGTTTGGCAGCGGAGTTTTCTAAGGTTTTGCCGAGCACTTAAATGGCGATGTGGCCGGGCGATGTGACTGGGCAACGTACATAGTGCCCGGAAATGGTTTCCCAAGCAGCCTGTGAGCGTACGCTGTCCGCTTTTTAAGTATCCGGACAACACTCAATTCAGATTGGTAGTTATTGTGGGTTTGGGCGGGGCTTTTGTTGATGTGAAAGTTGGACCCCTGCCCATATCATTGATTCATGGTCCAAGGCCCAATATGAACTTGGACGTTAGGTGCCGTACAATTTTTATTGTTATTTTAACTAAGCGGGATACGTGGTAGTTTCAAACCTTTTGAAGCAAAGTTGTTCCTTCAACTTTGTAATTACACATCATACAATAAGGTAAAATGAAATAGTAAAATAATCTGTAACACAAACCTGCAAATATATGGCTGAAACTGCAGAGGAACCTGTCCTCTGGAAGCAATGGGATCAAATGAGTCTTTTGACCCACTCTATGATCAATGTCAAAGACGGATTCTGAACCACCAGGAACATACTTTGTATGGAGTTCCATATCTACACTCGCAAATCATAGCTACAATGACATGATAACATATTAAACAGTTACACAAAACACTAAATTCTATTAAAGTGATAAAATGAGTAATTCTTATTTTCTTTTTATTAAACCATTTTATGATCATTAGGCAATTAAAAGAACATCAAGAAAGCCGGCAAGCATGATAGAATTTGTTTCCATTTCTTTCCAAGATGAGTTATAGGTATCGATGAACTTTCACATTAGTTTGAACTCCTGACTTCAATTACCAGTCCATTCTTAAATCTAAAGTACAAATTATAGTCACTGCAGAAACAAGCTATTCTCTATTTTCAGTCTCACTTTATGAGGAGTTTGTATGGGCAGATCCAATTGTTTGAACCATTTTTCCTAAGCCTAAATTTATCAACTGTTAAATATGTGAACTAAATAAGATCTACAGCCATTGAAGATTTTGCTGCCATAATTGGTAATTCATTCTGAAGAGGTGACCAGCAGTGGAACTGAATAAAAATACCATTTCGCAAGGGCAGGACCCAAGGGGGGTTGAGGGGGAAAATTGTCCCCTTGAAACCTCACCCCCAAGAAGGGGGCTAAAGTAAACCTAACACAATGTTATAGAAAGAGATGGATTAATGCACAACTAGGCCCCTGGAAAACCTTGAATCTATAAGGTAGAGATTTGGAATATACAGGAAAAAATAAAGATGAAAGACTGAAATTTTACTGATAGAAGATGTATTAATTTTGATTTACACTCCAGGGGCCAAGTTAACAGCTTAAAAAATAAAACTAATTTCCAATCAAAATATTTTTAAACATACCATATGACTTAATAAAATATATGACAAGAACGTCTTACGTCAGACCCCTTTCACTTGGAAAGAACTCATCATTGAGTTTTCACTTTTCAATTTCAGATGAAATCTTCCATTCTACAGGAAAAGATGTTTTGAATATTTTGCAATCTTTAAGTTCTTCACAAATCTATTCTCCATAAAAAATGTGACCCAAAATTTCTTCACCTCAATCTTTAATTGATTTGCAACACTAATCAAGAGCAGATTAATTATTACCCCAAAATATAAATATATATATATATATATCTTGTGGCACTACTTGTATGTGATGGACTCAAAATCTAATTTGACTTTTGTGTAATCTTCAATTGGGATATTCTCTTCAACACAAGATCAATCTCCTTGTGATTTTTCTCCATAACAGGATCTTCATTAATCTCCTTGAGAATCTCCATATTTTCTTGTCTGACTAATGTGTAATTTGCAAGTAGAATATTCTCTTCAACACATGATTTTTTCAACCGGTGCCTCTTGGTCAGATTCTCCAAAGAAAATTTTCCACTTCTTTGATCTTGAAATGTGGCTTTGAATCTCCAACCTTCAAATTAAAATTCTTCTTTGGTGTTCGGAAGATAAAGCCCATATTATTTATCTCTATGCAAGAATTTTCTTATTTATTTTCGTCACTCGTATAACTTAATATTCCATAATAATCACAAGGAAAAAATTATCAACCATCGTCATTTTAAATTCTTGCCAAGAATGAATTTCATGTTTACGTTGATGTATTCTAACATCTTTTATCTCAAGTATCAACCCACCATTCTGCAGCATAACTTTCTAAATTATTTGACACAATTTTAACTTTTTCCTCTTCACAGATCTCCCAAATAATAAAAGTAATCTTCAAAAGCAAGAATCCAATCAATGAAAAATGCAACAATTTCAAATTATCATAAATAGTCAATGCAGCTAGGTAAGTTAACAATCACACGAAAAAAATAAATTAGTTCACATTTATATTATATTTTGCATTACGATTCCAATTTTGTTTAATTTTTTATTTACTTTTTACTTATATTAATTAGCATTGTTTAAAGATTTGTTAACTTTTAAACTCCTAGCACTACCGCTAATCTCTTAGATAAATTATCTTAGATACTGGTTCCTTCAAAAACACTTTCTAACAAATTCTCTATCATTTTCTCCATCTCATTTAAATATTATTTATTTATTCATTCTTTATTCTTTTTTTAACAACTACACATCTTCCAACATTTTTTTATTCAATACCTGATTATTATAATAATAAAAAACATTTGAAGTATGAATAGTAAAAATTACAGTGTTCTCTATTTGTAGAGAAGCACTGTAGCAAATCTAATCTAAAAAATGGAGATGGAGAATCTGTTGGAGTGTGAACAGTGATTTTTTTGCTCCAAAAAATAGATATAGAGCATTTATTGGAGATACTCTAAAAGTGTCAAATAAAGAGAATGAAATTTGATGTTCTCTAACAAGTGTTAACTTTTTATATGTTTGTTACTTATCATTTCAATAAAGTGAGTTCTAAGATTCCCGGATCTTCTTTCTTCTATTTTCTTGGAAAATAAACAATAAAAATTCTTATGCTGTGGATTATCTCCAATTAGGTGATCAAATTATATATATATATATATATATATATATATATAGAGAGAGAGAGAGAGAGAGAGAGAGAGAGAGAGAGAGAGAGAGAGAGAGAGAGAGAGAGAGAGAGAGAGAGAGAGAGAGAGAGAGATTCTAAAATTAAGAACACATAGTCAGGAGTGCTTCAACTAGAAATTGTAGAAAATAGAATAGAACATGTGGGGGCCAGTTAATTAGGAGGTACTGTTAAGGTTGTACTAATTGGGCTTATGGCCCAATCCGAGGACATTGGACCATTTGAGAATGTCCAGATAAAATTATAAGAAGAATGGAGTAAAGAGAAGAGTAGAGATAATATAAGATAAGTCCAACAAGTATCCGAGGATAAAAGCCATCTCGGCAACAAGTGTTCGAGGTCAGTAAGAATGCCACATCGTTCTTCGAAGTTATATCACGACTAGGAGTTGGACATCAATCAAGGGGTCAGAAAGGAGAAGGGCAACAAATATCTTAAAAAGCTGCTACCTCCGCATTAAATGCTTCAACCAACTCTCTAGCCGCATTAATGTAGAAGTGATGCCTGAATAGTGATCAAGCAGCCTTACAACTATGGATTGAGGGGTCTGAGAGTTGCTGGATGGGACAGGAAGGAGTTCCCCAAATCTAACCTACACGTGTGTGGTAGGGATGATACCAAGATCGTAGTATATAACATGGGAAGATGTACTAAAAAGGGGGACCGAAAAGAAATCAAGTAATTGGAGAACAAGACTACGAACTCTTGTGTAATTTGATTGTTCAACAAGACAATATAATATAAACTCCTCGAGTTATTCCGAGGATAGATTTTCTCATCCTACTTGTGTCTAACCGCCTTTAATTACCAAATTTTATCCTTTTTCTTCTGGAATAGATCTAGTTCTTTCATTCACGCTTTACAAATTTATTGTTTTGGCCGCTTGTGCTAGAACTCAATCCTATATTGGGTCCAATTCAATTTCAGTCCTTACAAAACATAACATCCTAAAAAATAAAATAAAAAAAAGAAGAAAAAAAAAAGGGATCAGGTGTAGAATACGCATCATATAACCAGACAATTTTAACAGGAATTATTCCATCTGATTGAAAATATGCATGTGTTATGTAAGTCTTGGTCATATTCAACATTTTCTTCTTTAGCCAGTCATGTTCCACTATTAATTTGCTTAACAACAACGGAAGCCCACTATTAGGCCTGTCTAGCCTTACATTCTTTTATCTCCATTACAGGGTTTATTTAATAGTTAATACTTTTATAAAGCATTATCTCTTTTTTTTTTCCACCTGAAAATTGGGTCTCAAATCTCAATACGTTATTTTACTGTCTCAAATTAATTTCTTATAATCTATCCAATAAGGACTCTTTTTTTTTTTTTTTTTTAAGACATTGTTTATTGTTCCTTTCTACTTAATCAAATCCTTTTAAATTTATAAAAAAAATAAATAAATTCTTATGCTTTTGCTTTTGCTTATGCCTCAACCAAAAGCAAAACACGTTCAAAACTCTCTCTAAAGTACGCTCTCCAGGACTCCATTACTAGAAAAGTATAATAGATTAACCATTACTTTTAGTTCTCTTTAGTGTAATTGTCCGGTGTAAGGAGGGTGGGCTGTGCTAGTGGTGTTGGGCTGCCTCCTGCTGCACTAAGCCCAAGTTTTCTGGATAAAAGAGTCGGGACCGGTCCAGCTTCAACTTAAGGTGGTCCGGCTTGTGCACAAACTAAGCCAAGTCTGCCAGGAACGTATTCACGGCAGGCGGAATTGTTTCAGACAAATTGTGGCAGGCAGACATAATAATAATAAAATAAACAAAAAATATTTAGCCCTTAACATCAATTACAATAACAATGCTATTTGTTTTCTTTTTACGGAAGAGAAAGAAAAAAGAAATAACAGAGAAACATCAAACGTTTATAATTATGGGTCAATTGGAATACTGGAGGAATTCGACTGGAAATTCAATCCGCAGGAGCAGAACCACAAAGGGGAGAACGTCCCTCCTCAAAGTAGTTAATCTCTCAGGAATGAATCCTGCCGTAGAGGTCAATAGCTCTGAGGGAAACGGGCCTGAGTGGTTTTCTGCATAGGTGTTTTCGAGTTTTTTCCTACAGAGGGTCGGATTTCATAAGGGACAGAAGGGATTAATCTATCACTGATCTACCGGTGAATGCCCACCTTTCAAACTCTCACTATTTCTTTCTTTCTTCTCACTATGTTTTCCTTTTCTATTTCTTTTAAGTTTTCTATTTCCTTCCCTAGGTTCCGTTCTACGTTCCCCTGATCACGACAAGACCCTCTTTTTATAGTGCCTGCCGTGACTCGATTTTACTGTTTTAACCCTTAATTCCCTTTGTCTGGTCTGGGTGTACTGCCCGACCATCACTATGCCGTTTGTGTATCGCCCTCCTATCGCCAGACAAGGAAGAGTATTTTATTTGCTAGTCTGCCGTGGCACCCTTTCCTGCCACGGTCTGGGTTATTTCTCTCTCCCTATCCCTCATGGCATGCACCTAATGGTTCCAACTCAGCTTGCCTTTTTTGGGTAGTAAGCCATCCCAGCAGGACACCTCCCCAAAAGAGCCTGAGCCGGAACCATAAAAATAGATTTTTCCCCTCTCCCCCCCACCAAACCATGCCCTCTGATCCTCTGACCCCCCGACCTCACCATGCTCTGTATTGGCTGGATACAGGCTGGTGGTGCCTGGGCCTTACGTGTGCCTTCATTCCATATGCGTCCAAAACTAGCCTGCTGCCCATTCGTCTATCGTGGTCTGGAGGCTTGCCGTCCGTATTTTTCAACCTCTTATGTGGGCTGTTCTTTGTTTTCCCGTTCCATTCAAGAGTTGAGCTCTGTTTGATGATGGGCCTTACATTTCTTTGGCCCATTCCTTGGTTTCCTTTATTTCTTGCAATGTCATACTGTTATTCCTGCTGTAATAACTTAATCCTGCTGAGCCTCTTTTGGGCCAGCCGTTTATTCATTCTCTCAGTGGCTTGGCATGACCACTATTTTGCTTTTACTTATGGGCTCCTATGTCCCTTTGGACTTTCCTCTGGGCATCCTTGACCCGTTTGCTTTCTTTGGGCTTCCTCGGCCCGTTTGCTAATTCCACACTCCCATGGGCTTTTTACTAACTTCATTGGGCTTCCCAGGCCCAATAGCCTTATTCTCATCCTTGGGATTTATGGGGCCTGCCATAAACCCCTTACTTTCTTAGTTTGCATTACCTTGGGCCTGCTGCGGCCCTTTCTCGCTTTTCTACCTCATACACTGCCCATGGAATGCTATTTCTTTCTTTCCAGGCTTCTTTGAGCCCACTTACCTCTTCAAGACCCATTTGTTTATTTCTTGGGCTTGTGATCTATTATTCCTGCCGCTTGGGCCGAATAGTTTTGCTGTCTACTTTGTCAATTCTTTGTTATCCTTGTTATTGGGCTTTCTTTCTCACAAATGGCCCTCAACATTCGGAAAATCAGAATCTATTGCATCATAGATTCTAATAGTACTTCATTAGCATTGCAAGAGAAGATCAATTTATTTTTAATCATCTTATTCAAGTTTAATTTTGTAAATATATTTTAAATACGACTGTGCATGTTCTATATTATTTAGAAACTAAAAACAGTACTCTAATTTTTTTAATAAAAAAATATCTATCCTTTGTTTTTTCCTGCTAAAAAGTTGAGGCAGCAGCTTGGTCACGTCACACTATGATAATTTCTACTCTTATATATGCAATAAAATAAATATAATAAATAAATAAATAAATAAATATATATATATATATATATATATATAAAAACGGAGAGAGGAAAGAGCGTAGAAAGTACGCGCAATATGATTGTGTGGCTTACCAAACAGGAAGAGGCCAGAAGCTTCAAGTCGGTTTCCTAACCGACATACATCTAGTATCCGTTTCGATACCAACAGCGCACGACCCATTGGAAGATCTGAAATGCGCTTTTCAAAAAAAAAAAAAAAAAAAACAGAAAACGCGGTATCCAAACGGATACTAGTATAATTAGATGGAATGGTGAGAAGTGAGAGACTTGTGAAGTAAGAGATGTGTGAAGTGAGTGTGTGTCATAAAAAGCAGTGTGTGCCATAGGTAGCAAGTGTGTAGAGTGAAATAGAGTCATAGGTAGCAAGTGTGTAGAGTGAAATAGAGTCAAGAGCTAGGTGTCAGATAGAAAGAGAGAGAGAGAAAAAGAATGGAGATGAGAGCCGGGATTATGATTGCGGCGGCGCTGCTGTTTCAGGCGGCGCTAGTTCTGTGCAGTTTTCCGGCGACACTGAAGCTGGAAAGGGCCTTTCCGTTGAGCCAACGAGTGGAACTGAGTCAACTCAGGGCTCGTGACTCACTCAGGCATGGAAGAATGTTGCAGTCTTCTAATGGCGTCGTTGATTTACCTGTAGCTGGTACCTACCCTGGGTAATTCTATAATTCACTCTGTTTTTTCAATTTTTGTGTGTGTGTGTGTGTGTGTGTGTGTGTTTTTAATATGAATTGGAGTTTTGAGTTATCGATTTTCTTTCATATTTTGTTTGCGTGTGTTGGGATAAGTTTGTATGTGTTGTGTGGGCTTTTCATTGATTTTGGGATATGGGTTTTCATTGTTAAGTAGTTTTCTTTTGTTGGTTTTTGTTAACTATGGGTTTCTGTTTCTTTATCTGCCTCCTTTTTGGTTGTGCTAAAGATTTCTTCTTTCTAAATTCTTGTCTACATTGGTTTGCTCTTTTATTGATAGGAGTGAGAGAAATTCATTGTCTTCAGTTGCTTTCTTTTTTCTTTTTCTTTGTTTTAGCTTTGCTATGGCTTCCAATTCTCTGTGTTGCTTTCTAGTATGTTGGGATTATTGGGAGTTTTATCTTGGTGTTTGGTTTATTTTACAAATATATTCCTTATTTTGATCAAAATTTGATGGATTAATTGTGGCTTTATTACAGACTTTATTATACAAAAGTGCATTTGGGTTCTCCTCCAAAAGAATTCAATGTGCAGATTGATACAGGAAGTGATGTTCCGTGGGTCAATTGTAACTCATGCAATGGTTGCCCAACAACGAGTGGACTCCAAGTATTGCCTCTTCTTATCCATATTCATTCTTTTATATGGTTTTTAAGTCCTTTAGTTTTGCTTAAACAATAAGGCAATATGCTGCTATGGATTTTAAATACAAGTGCTTTGTTTTCTTATAGATTCCGCTCAATTTCTTTGATAATGGGAGCTCGTCAACAGCTTCATTGATCTCTTGTTCAGACCAAAGATGCAGTGCTGGTGGAGTTCAATCGTCAGATGCCCCTTGTTCTAGTCAGAACAATCGGTGTGCATATCGTCTCCGCTATGGAGATGGCAGTGAGACCTCTGGAAACTATGTATCAGACTTGTTGTATTTCGACACAATTCTTGGGGGGTCTGTGACCACGAATTCTTCGGCTCGCATTACCTTTGGGTGAGCTATAATTAGTTTTTCAAGCCTGAGATAGTAGTTGTATTCTTTTTTTGTTGGTTTGAAGTTGGAATACGTGCCTTAGATGGTGGATCATGAAACAGGTGTAGCACCTTACAGAAAGGAGGCTTGACAAAGTCAGATCTAGCGGTTGATGGCATCTTTGGGTTTGGGCAAGAGGAAATATCTGTTGTTTCACAACTTGCTTCGCAGGGAGTAGCACCAAAAGCATTCTCACACTGTTTGAGAGGAGATGAAGCTGGTGGAGGCATATTGGTTCTTGGGGAAATCTTGGAGCCTAATATAGTCTATACTCCACTTGTTCCATCACAGTACGTTCTTTTTCTCAGGAGTAATCTGCTAAATCTTTATGCAATATCCAATTAAATGCTTTGTTTTACTTGGAGTTATGTTGAGTGCAATTTAATGAGTTGTAAATTATAGGGAAGTGACAGATAATGGTTGTCATTAGAGTTCATCATGTGTTTTCACAATTTGTTTTATGGCAGGTTCAAAACCAAAACCATATTGTTCGTTTGACTTTTTATGGCTCTTCTAAATAAATGTTTTATAGTTTATGATCAGCCGTGCATTCTCATCCTCCTGATTTTTAA
Source organism: Quercus berberidifolia (assembly GCA_028535905.1). NCBI lineage: Eukaryota > Viridiplantae > Streptophyta > Magnoliopsida > Fagales > Fagaceae > Quercus > Quercus berberidifolia. Next base: position 41,743,260 of record JAPQVW010000009.1, on the reverse strand, counting down.
CAGTTTTATTAGGATTAACTTTGATTTTATACTACTGCAAAGTTGGATTATTGTTTGGAGTTGCATGAACTTGATAAATGTGTATCAGAGGTGATATGGTTGGCATCAGTTTAACATAAAAAGTTTTTGCTTGTTAAAAGATTCTTCTTTACTGAAATCTGTATGCACATGTAGCTTGTTACACATAATAACCTTTAATTTTAAACAACATTTGTAGATTTCCATTCAGATCTGATATGTTGAAGTTTCTGGGATATTTTACCTTTTTGTTTTCTAATAAATGCTTGTGAGGATTGGATCATGTAAAACATCACTGCATTTGGTTTGACTGATCACTTGTCTATTCAAAATTTCAGGCCTCGTTATAATTTGAATCTGCAGAGCATTTCTGTCGGCGGGCAAACATTATCGATTGACCCATCGGTGTTCACAAACCAAGGGACCATAATTGATTCTGGGACAACTTTGGTATACCTTGCAGAAGCAGCTTATAATCCTTTCGTCACTGCTGTATGTTTCTGTTGAGCAAACTCTCTGTGTTTACTTAACCTATTTATAATTCTATTTTCATTGTAAATATTTTAAAACTGCATAGTTTTACTTTTTAATCATGAATGATAATATAAGTATGTTATTTTCTTGTCATGCAGGTAACAAATGCCGTTTCACAATCTGCTGAACCTGTTGTTTCCGAGGGAAATCAGTGTTATTTAATTACCTCCAGGTTCACTTTCTGCTCATATCATCTCAGTTCCTTCTTCCCTGGGTATTAGTCTTTTCAGATGATCTTAATTCTGAAATGTTTCTTTTCTTATGTTCAGTGTCACTGATGTCTTTCCTCAAGTTAGTTTAAACTTTTCTGGTGGTGCATCCATGATTCTAAGACCTCAGGACTACCTCTTACAACAAAATTCTGTTGTGAGTATACAATTTTTTCCCCTTTTCTCTTCTCTCTCTCTCTGGCTTTATAACTGGTGAGAACTTGTCTACATATTTTACCTTTGTGTGGAAATAGCAGGTGAGTTGATGTGAGATGTAACTTGCCTGTTTAGTTGAATAATCCTTCCATTGTTTCCATGCTCTGACTATTTGGCTTTCTGTATTCTATTTCTTCTTTTAAAAACTTATTTAGAATGTCAGCTGTGACTTTTTAACCACTTTTTTCAATTACCCAATTGTGCGGGAAGCATACTCACGGCTATGCAATGCAATTTCCATGATATTCTGACTTATAAATCTAATTTCAGAAATATTGTAATCCATACTGGCATAATTATTTGCATTCAAGTTGATCCTTTACACACTGATAGAAGATTCTCAAGTATTACTGGCTACTTAATGCCTTGCCTCACTATTCCCAAGAATCCATCTTTGCTGATATTCTTTGACTGTTTCTTTTATTAACTATTGGCATCAAATCATTGGCAGTGGTTTCTTCTGCAGAGTTAAAATAACCCAAGCAAGCTAAGAAGCTTTGTAGCGGTCCTTATACATAGTTTTGTTTCTATCTTATCACCACACGTGGAATAATGGTTTACTATTTTCATTCTTTTAACTTCGGTCAATAGCCTTTTCAGGGTAACTCTTCAGAGTGGTGCATTGGCCTACAGACTCGACAGGGTGAAGACAAAGGGCTAACAATTTTAGGAGGTATGGACAGACTTGAAACTTTGCTTTTATTTATTACTTGTGTTGAAACCACTTAGCTTGAATGTTCATATTGTGTCAAATAATGAAGTTTTAGACCTTTCCTGAAACCTTAAACTCAATCAAGGCGTATTCTTTTTCGTTTTAAATCTTAGTAGACAGCAATTTGTGTGAGGATTTTCCTTTGTATTATCTTTGGGTTTGGGGGGACTCAGAAGTTTAATATAATCAGCAATTTGCCTTTTCAGCTACTTGTGCACATAAGGTGCCCCCTACACCCCCTCCCCCCACCCCCTTTTTTTTCTCTCTCTGCCAGTTAGGGCTAGTTCTAAATTTATCGTATTTGATTTGTTAGAATTACAGCATATTCTAAATTTTCTTCTGTCTAACGTGCTCGAAAAAACTTAATTATTCTTGTGCTTTAAGATAACAATATTTCAATCTCTTTTTGCAGACCTTGTCCTAAAAGATAAATTAGTTGTTTATGATTTGGCTCGTCAACGGATTGGCTGGGCTAACTATGACTGTAAGTTTCAATATCCTATCTGAATGGGGCCTTTGGACACCACATTGAAAGGGACATGTTGATTGTGCTAAATGCCTAAATGATTATTTATGTAAATAATTCTATAAATTAATGATAAGTTCATTTTTTTAAAAACTTTCCATGACCTTGTTATAAGTATGCATTATGAAAAGTGAATAGGCTTGTTCAAATGCTAAATGGAATTTTTTTTTTCCTTTTATTTTTAAAAGGCAGGCACATTTAAAATGCTATAATGATTACAGGCTATGGTTACTCCCTGGTGTCCAATTGCCCTTGGACTTATGTGAGTTTATGTGTGTATTGAATTCTTAATCCCTTCATTTTTGAATTCATGAAATCAGGTTCAACATCAGTAAATGTCACTGCAAGTATGAAAACTGGGAAAAGTGAATATGTCAATGCTGGGCAGCTAGACGATAACAGTTCACCGCAGAATGAGCCTTAGGTGGCGTTTGGATCCGGATGAAAAGCTAGCATTTGCGTCTGGCGTTTCTTTTTTTTTTTTCTTTTTTCTTTTTTTAATTTTATGCACATGGATTACATTGTTTAGAGGTATTATGTACTGTTCACGTGATGTACAATTACTCTATTTAGAAAAAAAATATTAAAAATAGGTCCTATGACATCATTTACATATTTAAAAATTATTTTGTTACAGTGTCTTTAGTTTTTAGTTTTCAATAAAATAAGCGGTGTTCAAAGGAATCCTTAAAATCCACTACATGCCATGGCATTTAGGGCCTGTTTGGCAAGTAAGTTCTAACACATATTTTCACATTTTAAATAACGTTATACACTTTTTTACACACTTTTTCATTTACACGTATATCAAAAACACCCAAATAACATTATTCAAACTCTTATACCAAACGGGCCCTTAACTTTTCAAATTTAAAGACACTTATATTGATGATAAAAAGCAATTTAAAGACTTTTATTTATGTTAATGATAAGAAACAATTATTATATAGAATATAGAGATAGGTTGAATCTATTATATTTATTTTTAAAAAAAAAAGTAAAAGAAAATTGTTTCTAATGGTTATTCTAAAACTTTAACTTTCAAGGATGATTAGAATACGTATTATTCCAAAATCTGACTTATATAGATTGAGGTCATCATTTGACTCGTTTGTCAAGAATCCCTTCCCTCGTACATGCAAAACTAATAGTTTGTGATAATACTTATATAATATTTGGATTGTTGGAATAACAGCAAATCAATATTATCTCACCTTTCCTAAGTTTTCTTACCCTACATAGTTGTAGATCACCAAAAATTAGGGTATAGGATTTAAATTTATTTTTTCCTTCAAAAAGGGGAATTAATTCCCATAAAAAAATTAATTTTGAATTAATTTCATAAAGAATGACTATTTTTTTCATCCAACTTAATGAATCTAATGCAAGCAAATTAGCAAAAACAAGTCCCACCTTGGCCTGGCCTGTCCAGCACAACTTTGTAATGCTTTTGCCACCAATTAAGAGTTGTGTAACCCGGCATGTTCATAATGAGCTTAAACTAAAACAAAACGAAAAACGCTTTAGAAAGCCGACCTTTGTTAAAGCAAAGTTAATGACGAAGTTCCACAACATATTTTGGCTTCCTTGATGGGCTCTCACCTATAAATTAGACTCTACAGTATTCTAAAGTTAAAGTCACTACCCAAAGAAAAGCGAATTCTTACTTGAGAGTAAAAGAGTGAGAGAACATTGCCGAGCATAACAGCACTTTTCTCAATTTGATTCTAGTGCTCTCTCTCCTTCTCATCATCTCCTTCACCGAGGGTAGACTATTCGACAGTAAGTTCTATGATTACATTTCCTTTTACAATCAATATAGCGATTTCAATTTACTACTTAGCAGTAGTTTTTAATTTATTTTTTTTCATAGATATTGACTACCTATATATGTGGTGTAGTTAGGTTCGGAGAGGGTAAATCTATTGGTCCAGAATGCGTTTCAGTCTATGGTGCACAACAAGGCAATACTTGTTCTAGCATTGTTCAAAAGTTTAGTCTCAATGCTGACTTCTTCACTGCTATCAACCCTAACCTGAATTGTAACACCATCTTTGTTGGTCAATGGCTTTGCATTGATGGAACAATGACTTAAGTTGTCGGAAAAGTTCATGCCCAACAATGGAAAATAAAAGTGTCAAATAAAGACAATGAAATTTGTTCTCTAACAAGTGTTTGTTCTTATATGTGTTAATTGTAACTTATCATTTCAATAAAGTGTATGACCGGACATTATTCATCCGGGGGTCAGTTTATTATAAGGTGAATTCAGATCTTCTAGATTTCTTAGGGTACTCTACTAAATAGATTTCCTTAAATTTTAATAATTCTTTAATAATTTAATGAACTAAATTTTGCTATGTCAGCATTTCACTAACAATAATCTTAGGTTGCGTTTGGATTGGGCGTTTTCTGCCCAATCCTGCGTTTGCGTTTTTCCAAAACGTTTTGTTTTTTTTTTTTTTTTTTTTCACGCGTTTTGGGGCGTTTTGGGTGTTGCGGCTACTGTTCATGCACTGTTCAATGAACAGTAGCCGCAAACTTTGACTTTTCAAATTTTTTTGGACCAATCACAGCACATCGTGTACTGTTCACGGACCCACAAATTTCACTTTTCAGCAACTTTTTCATTAAAAATGGGTCCCACGATACTATTCACACATTTAAAAATTATTTCGCTACAGTGTTTTTCAGTTTTCAGTTTCAGTTTTCAGTTTTCAGCTGTATCCAAACGGACCCTTAATTGTTTTGTTTACAACATTATTTTATTATTTTAAGAATATTGTTAGCGGAATGGTGATATGGCAGAATCTAGATTATTAAATTATTAAATTGTGATTAGAATTTAAGGAAATTTATTAATAGAGTACTCTAGAAAATCTAGAGGATCTGAATCCCTCTGAGGTCACAATTTGTTTCTTCCACAGATCTTTCCATGCTGTCGTGAGTGGACAAAAACGATGAAAATGATTTAGAAACATTCCCTATACGTACGGACCTCACTTCTATAGTTGGGTGACAATCATTTTACAATTTATATATTTGGTGGTCTGGGACTTTTGTTTTGTGCGTTTACCCAACTAATAAGCTACAATCTCACACAACTTTCAAGTGAAATCCTTCCAACAAAACTCCCAATTTCTTGGATACAAAATACATAAGCAGCAGTGATTTTCAGGGCCTCTCCAATATGGTCCAACCTACTATCAAACAAGTCAACCTACATTTGTGATTAATTACCTTTCCAGCAAAGCAACTCAAACTCCTTAGCCACAAAATTGTTAAGAGTCTATCAGTGAGAAAACCCCTAGAGATTGAGGTTTTCACAATACCCATCTTTTAGAGAGAGCTACCTATCCTTATGTGAAAATTCCTTTATAGTCTCTTCTCCTCCTCTCTCTCTCTCATTGTCAAACCTTGGGAGGAGATTTTACACAAACACAATCCACACCCAAATTGAATGTATAGAGTGTTTTGGAGCTTGGGAAGCATTGTGTTTTTGCCAAATTAAGCCGGTAAGGCTTGGCGGTGTAGTTGAGCGGTATTGTGGGATTTGGGAAGCTAGGTAGTGAAGACAATGCTCGGTGAAGTCTATTGGTAGTTAGAGCTTGGAGGGCTCAAGTTCTTTTGGTAGATCAGGCTTAGAGGGTCTTTTTAATATTCTTGTACTCCAACTTATTCACTAGTGGATCGTTTTAACTTGGAGGGCCACAGAGAGGTTTTTACGCTGAGTTTTTTGATTTTCCTCTTCAGTAACACATCATGTGTTATTTTGGGTTTGAGTTTCTTTCCCCTACTCCCCTTTACATATTTGCCTTGCACTTATATGTTCATCCATACAATTGTTGAATGCTTTGATTAATTAATTTGCTAATTACGTATATTTCGCATTAAGTGTGTTTAGATTAAAATTAATCAAGCCGCAATTAAAATTTGGGGGTCTTAACTAGCTATAGTATTTATATTATCGAGCTTTCACATGCAACGATATGTATGTGTTTTTCTTGAAGACTCTAAAGTTAGTTGATCTCAATGGATTCACTACTTATATCAGTGAGAGATAATTTGTTGCTGTTGTAAGTTTTTATAACAATAACAATAAGTATAACAATAGAAAAATGGGAAAAAATCAACCATAAAACAAAAGGCAAAAAATTGGAGTCAAGCCATTCCATCAATGACATGATTCTACATTTAATGAGATACAATATCATTTAGGATAGCTACTCTAGCTAAATAGTAAATTGTTGTTTCACACAACTAAATTTTACTCAGCAGGCCAACCAAGTAAAGCTCCTAATAGTTTTGGCTAAAGAGCCATAAAGTGAACTAATCTGCAACATTTCAGCCTCAAAACTAACTAAAATTTCAATTAAAAAAAAAAAAAAAATTTGCTTTTTGTAGAAACAAGAGGTTGATAGCCTGATGTGTTTAAAAAAGATCTTTCCAGCACATCATGGGCTGAGGAGGAGTGGCATCCACTTCATACTCTACATTCTACAATAAGAATATGGAAAATAAATGGGTAAAATTCCAAAATAACTTGAGGTGGATGTTTCCTTGCTGGTGTCAATATTTGGCACCTTTGCGAAATGGTTTTCCTAGAAAAGAAAGGGGAAAATGGGCTTTTGTCCTTATTTTGTAAAAAAATCTAGCACAATGTCCCTGTTTTGAAACTATTAAGCACCATGTTCCTGTTTTGAAAATTGATTTTAAAAAAATCGAGTTACAGGTAGAACTCAACATTAGCAATGTTGAGTTTTATGCATATTTTGCCACATAATTAAAAAAAAAAAAAATTAAGTGAAACTCGACTAAAGTTTTCAATTAAAAATTTACATATAACTCAATTTTGAGGATATCCAGTTTCATACAAAACTTGATTTTGTTAAAATTGAGTTTTAACAATAGGAACAAGGTACTTAATAGTTTCAAAACATGGACATTGTGCTAGATTTTTTTTAAAATAAGGACAAAAGCCCATTTTCCCCGAAAAAGGTAGGGCCTTGATTTATACAATCAGCAGCCTTATCCTTATTTGTTTTTCTTTAGTTATATGCTAATCTACGTTTGTAGGAGTTAAAAGCCTAATTGCCCTTATTTTTGTCTGTATTTTTCTAGTTGTCTATTTCAACTATGCTAACCACAGACGATTATTCTTTTAATCATAGAGGCTTGGGGGGGGGGGGGGGGGGGGGGGGTGGGGGGTTTGCATCAATCTTCACCTAGACATGTAATGTCCTTGTCAATGATGAGGTTAACTATGATTGTGCTTTTCATGGGGTTCATAATGAATTTTATCCATGTTTACACCCCTAGTTCAAGAAAGAGAAATTGGGAATGGGTTCAAATTTTTGTGGACCATGAAAGAAAACAACCAATTCTAAATTTCTAACTATTGGCACATTGGATCTATCCTCCTATAAGCTTGCTTTATTTATTTATTATTATAAGAGTATTAAGGAAACTTTTGCAATAATATTGATTTCAACATACATAAATGCATACTCGGTATGTTTAAAAAACCTAATAGAGTCTCTTTGAACTCACAGAAGGTGTCAAGGAATTGGTTAAAATTTATGACACAACACCTTTTTTTTTTTTTGGCAAGTGTCAAGGAATTTGTTATAGGAACCTCAAATGACCTTTTTTTTTTAATATTAATTTTATTTTTTGGTAGAAGCAACAATTGGGATTGATAATGCAAGATGTCCCAAACTAGTTGAACACACATCTTCTAATCCAGCCTGATCAAATTCTCTCCCAACATTCCTTATACAACTAATCCATTAAGTATAAAACTTTACTAGATAACAATCACATTCAAATTTACAGAAAATTTCATCCTTATCAATTGCAATTAGATAACATTTATTTAAAAAACAATTTATCTAATAAAACCTTAAAATTTTGACAGCCCAATCATATTGTGTAATCTTCAATTGGGATATTCTCTTCAACACAAGATCAATCTCCTTGTGATTTTTCTCAATAACAGGATCTTCATTAATCTCCTTGAGAATCTCCATATTTTCTTGTTTGACTACTGTGTAATCTGCAAGTAGAATATTCTCTTCAACACATAATTTTTCAACCGGTGCCTCTTGGTCAGATTCTCCAAAGAAAATTTTCCACTTTCTTGTTGTGCGACTTCTTTGATCTTGAAATGTGGCTTTGAATCTCCAACCTTCAAATTAATATTCTTCTTTGGTGTTTGGAAGATAAAGCCCATATTATTTATCTCTATGCAAGAATTTTCTTGTTTATTTTCATCACTCGTATAATGTAATATTCCATAATAATCACAAGGAAAAAATTATCAACCATCATCTTTTTAAATTCTTGCCAAGAATGAATTTCATGTTTACGTTGATGTATTCTAACATCTTTTATCTCAAGTATCAACCCACCATTCTGCAGCATAACTTTCTAAATTATTTGACACAAGTTTAACTTTTTCCTCTTCACAGATCTCCCAAATAATAAAAGTAATCTTCAAAAGCAAGAATCCAATCAATGAAAAATGCAACAATTTCAAATTATGATAAATTGTCAATGCAGCTAGGTAAGTTAACAATCACGTGAAAAAAATAAATTAGTTCACATTTATATTATATTTTGCATTACGATTCAAATTCTGAACCTGCACGAAAAGTCCTTGCTGAACGAAGTTTCAAGCATACTTCTTCAGGGAGACTCTCACCAGTTTCATAGTGCTTGGCAATGCTCCTTAAAGTATCCCTGCAAAAGGAGAATGTTCATATAGAATGCCAGAGATGCAAAATCTAGAATAACTATACAAAACAATCAAGTACTTGAGATTCAGACCTATAGGTTTTTTTTTTGGGTATTGTACAAAGGAAATCATAGAATTTCCTCAAATTTTAATGTTTGCTTGAAATTACTGGTTGAGTCACTTCAAAGTGCCCCAGAGCTCACTTGTCAGATTGCCATCTAGAGCTCCTTTCAGACATCTAAAAAAATCCTTGCAAACATTTAGAAGTGTGGATGAAATGGGTTTTCCCACCTATTATTTTAGTCCCTTTTTTTTTTTCTGTTTAATGTTATAGTACAAGTATATATGTATGTCTGACAAAATTTTAACCAAATTTGATTAGCTTTCTATACGACTTTAGTACATTTTGCTTTTCAACCTTTAGTTTTCCTTCATCTTTGATTCTTCAATAGAAGTCAGAAGGCAAAAAGATGGGGATTTTTCCATCTTTTTTTTTTTTTTTGGCTAGAAAGGAAATTTTCATTAACAATTCTAATAACTACATTTAAATTGGAAACATACCCCTGAAATGAATCAACAACCAAATTTTAATAGCTAGATAAGGGAAAAAAAATCTTGACAACTGCTTTGGAGGGTTTTATTTGCACCTTGGTACATACTTGATGTAGAACAGACAGCACATGCCTTCCTGGAGCAGCAGGGGTGCAGGAAGTCACAACTCAAGATCAAAGGGGAGTGCCAGTAGAGGCCATCGGAGTAACAATGTCGGAATTGTATGAAATTTGGCAGATTGAAGGGAAATGGCATTCTAATCTAGATTCATGATTGCCATGAACGTCGCCAAAATTTAGGCGAATTCCTTCATTAAGGCCCCGAAAACAATGTTTTTGCTATTTATAGTAATATTTGTTTTTCCTTAATAACTTTTAGTTTAAAAGTCAGAATAAGGTCCCGTCTGTTTTAGGATGACCCTTAAGGTTAGTAGTTTATGATTCTGCATTTAGCTCAATTTTGCCATTTTTGGTAAAATTCAGTATTTTTATCACCTAATTGCGTAATTAGTGCGAATTAGGGTTTTTAAACGTTTTTCTCAATATTTATATGTTTTGTAGTCGTCAGTGGCAAATTAGACTATTATCAATAAACACAGACGATTTGTCAAATTTTTTTCTAGTAGATTCTAGTTTTATTCTCCTTGTGGATTCAGGGAAATCTCTTGTAGATTCGAGGTTTACTACTAAGAACTAACAGTTTAGTTTCTGTTCCATCAAGAGAGCATTGTGTGTGTTTTCTTTAGCTTCCGTGACATCAATACTAAAGAAGTATAAGATCTTAAAGTAAAGCACTCTACAATAAAAACAGGATCAGAATATACATCCTTAAAGTCCCTAATGACCACCTATCTTAAGATCCCAACAAAGGAAGCAAGGTAAAACTCATGTCTCACCTCTAACTTCCTTGGGCACTTTCTATCAACATAAACTCTCTTTGATATTCTGTATATGAACTAGTGACGTACAACCAACTACAAAGTTCCTCTATAAGCTCCTCTGCTTTACTGAAAGAAGACATTTGCTAATACATAAAACATCATACCTCAGCATAGTTATCATAGCCAAGAAGATTTGCTTTCTCCAACCTAAGCTTCAAAATTTGGTCAATAATTGGTGTATTGTTGAGGTCCCCACTTGAAGCACGGGTGATATAAGCACGGTATACTTCCTCACGCAAAAATCGGTTCCGAGCATGTTGCATGACAGAACGATAGCTTGGACCATCCAAAGTAATAACCCAATGCATATATCAGAAATGAAAGAAACTATAACACAGTGAAAATTGCCTCTTCACAGCAGTTTTTTTTTTTTTTTTTTTCCTGATCAGTAAGTAAAGACCATTAATATTGCTTACTAGTTACTAGGACTGTACATGACATACCTTGGAAATTGCCTTTTGTGCAGCCATGGCAAGTGCAGTAGTGGGCATTCCTTCAATGTCCTTCTTATCAGTAACCAATTTTTCATATTTCTTTGTGGCATCTAGAACATTCTCTCTTCAAATTTCTGTGCTAACTTTTCTAACTCCTACAAATAACTCACAATGATTGGCAAGAATCACCAGCCCAAAAATTTATATAGTTATTGCATCATCAACAGCTTTAATTATGAATATTCTCTAGAAAACCTGTAAGTTTTCAATTCATTTTTTTTAGTGAAAGGAATATACACTTTCATGTGACTTTATTTTGAAATAATGAAAGTTAATTGGTTTACCTTTTGATTTTCATATCTTGTGCTATTATAGAGATAAATTGATAATTTCTCATTTAGTTTCATACATTAGATTAATTAGAAACAAGTTTCAAAATCCTCTTTCCATATTGAGTGTAAATAAATATCTCCTTTTTTTAAATAAGTAATAAAAATCTCTATTATTATTACTATGACAACTATATGAGTAAGAAACCAAACATCAATGATTAGGACAAGACAAAAGGTTGCCTTCTCTATGAAGTTTTGGTTGCCAAGACGAGTTGCATAGGAATAAAACAAACCCAACCGAAGTCGAGAAATATCCCATAGAATAGACCCAGAAGACAATGGGAAGAAGAATAAGCGAACTGGGCCAAAGGTGGAAAAAAGAGTGGGATGAGTTTTGCTGGTGGTGACTGGGCACGAGAAGAAGGATTCTCAGTCACCTTCTATAGCAGATTTTTAAATGTATCAAAAGAAGAAGAAAATAACTGACTATGATGGGGATGATTTTTCTTATTTATATATCAGATTGCTTAGAAAAGAATGCTATAAATCTACGTCAGAGCAGTAATGAAAGTAAATTATCGTACCAGCATATTTGCTACCGGAAATAATAGTTTTATGTCATTATTTGATTCAAAGGAGCCCGTACCTTTTCTCTGTGGGCTAGGCATTGTTAGCCATGGAGTTAAAAAGAAGAAACCAGCATTTAGTATATCCACCGTCTGAACTTTGAACTCAAACAGTATGGACAAACTTAAATGCTTACCTTTCTTTAGTTTTATTAAAATCCTTTTCTTTTCAATTTTTTTATTCCTTAAGGTTATGATTCAGATGGAAAACTCACCTGTTCAATTTTATTGAACTGTTGTCTTTTATCATCTTCAAGGGAAATACCTTTGAGGACTGCATCTCTTATTTGAGCTGCACAAAACATAAATTGTGCATCACATATATAAAATTCCCAGAAGCCAATGTCACTAAAGATATGACTGTAAAAATGAAAACAGTAATCGGAGTTTAATCCGAAATGCAAGCATGGTTGATAGATGGCCATGTTTTAACATGCAATGTTCATCTTCCATGGGCTAAACCACTAGAGCCGCTAAACTTGATCATATGTAAGATGCACTTGCAATGGAAGGTTCATCTTCCTTACTGCCAGTGGGGCCACACCCAATTTGCCTCTGACTAAAACACATAAACACTTACACGGGCAAGGGGTGAGGATCAATTAATTAGTCATGTAGTTGGATTGGGTTTAAACTGATATGGGCAATGGCACATCAAGGAGGACCACAAGAAGTTAGAAATCTCAATTCAGTGGTGTCACATAAATGTGATGCTTGATAACCATGAGCAGCTCAAAGGCAAGTCAAATTTAGTTTGGGGAAATGACTTCCATCACCTATGGGACTTGTAGAGCTGTAGTTACTCTTCATAATGCAAGTATATTTAAATCACCTGCAAGGGCAAGCACGGCCACTGACTAACTCGTAGTTTCCATCCAACTAGTAATTTTAATGTGCGTGTGTGTGTGAAATCTAAAGTGAAACATACAGAACACCAAAAACAGAAATCCAAAGTGAAAAAAATCCAAAAAATCTAAACAATTTTCACTGGAAATTGGCTGGAGGCAAAAGTCCATTCATAAAGGGTCTTTAGCAATAAAAACTTCAACTTAGTGAAGTCTTGTTTTTCTACATCAAAGCAACAGCCATTTCTCTCCCTCTAAAGACACCACATTATGCATAAAGGAACCACCTTCCGAATCCTCCCATTAACATGTTTACCAGAAGATCCCTCCCAACAAGTCAGCTGCTCCATGACAGAAGAAGGCATAACCCAAACAACCCCAAACACACACAAAATCAATGGCCACAATTCATGAGCCACCACACAATGAAGAAATAGGCGAGGCACATTCTCACCATGTCTTTTACACATAAAACAACAGTCCATAATGACGATTCCTCTTTTTCCACAAATTATTTATAATCAAGGTCTTGCCTAATGTCACAAACCAGGAAAAGAAAGATACCCTCGGTGGTGCAGAAACTTTTCCATGGAATATAACTACCTGATCCAAATAAAACCTTGTAGTAGCTTTTCACTTGGAATCTTTTGCTTCTAGAAGGAATCCAGATCGAATATTAATTTATCTGCCACCCCATGCCTAATCTTTGCAGCATATAAGTATTTACCAGCTGTGTCATAGATTTTAGCTCCCAAACATTCACCTCTCAAATGAGGAGAGGACTCCAAGAACATCAGCCATTTATGCATTCTAAATAATTGGCCATTTTAGCATCCCTGTCTTGAGCTATTTGGATTGGGATACCTCTCGTGAAGAATAGACTCACCGGTCCACAAATAAAGCCCAATAAGAGTTTTGAGACCGTCTCTAACATCACATCTGATCTAATGAGAGAATCTGTCCCAGCCTCGACAAATATTCTTCCACAAGCACACCCCATACAGCCCCTTAACTTTAGTAGAGCACCAACTTTCCCAAGTGTGCCATCCTTCATATCTATCACCTTCCTCCATGGCGAATCATGTTCCATCCCATACCACCACAACCACTTTCCCAGCAGAGCTTGATTAAAAAGCAACCAATTCTTGATACCCAATCTACCATTGCTAATTGAGGCACAACAAACCCTCCAATTGACTAAGTGAAATTTGAAGTCCTCACCTAAACCTCCCCACAGGAAATCTCTTGAAGTTTAATAATTGCAAAGCATTTTGTTTTGCAAAAATTTTATGGGTGGTTATTAAGCTCTTACATCTCTAGAAGGTCCTCACATTATTGCATGGTTCCACTAAGATAAATAGATGTTATGCGTGTAGAGTGCAGACCTAATGGTTGTCATTGCCTAGTATGTAATTACTATCTGAGAGTGAAAAAAGCATAATTCTTGCCACACCATTGACCTTTATTCAATTCAAAACTAGAAAAAAAAAAACCCACTTAACTCAATCAAGTAAATGCAAATTTATTCATACCACAAACAAGTATTTTCTAACCTTCAACTATACGTTTTTGTGCATCACTTAAACTTTCCCAACTGGAAGATTCTCGGATAGCTTTAAAAGCATAAAATATGGGTTTGCTTTGGCTCAACCTAAGTTGAAATTGTACCTTCTCTGGCTGCCAAAAATCAAAATAAATAATAACTAATAAAGCATTTATTCTAATGAATCTAATCTTTCTTAAAGGTACACAAAACAAAACACACCTGAACTTCTTCAATAGCATAACGGAGTTCAGGAGAGTCCTTTACAGCATTGAGATGGTTCACAATTCCCCAAACAACAGATAATCTATCTATGATCTTCTCCAACGGTTCAACTAACTTTGGCCATGTTGGTTCCACTGTAGCTTCCAATTCAACCAAATCCCTCTCCTGCAACACCATTGATTATATCCACAAAAGATAAAATTGAGGTAAAGAGTCTTAGATGTTGTAGCTTAGGTTCCCTAATTAAATTTAACAATATGGTTGTATTAGCCAATGATCCACATAGTTGAATTTAAAGATAACACCTTTTTTATGCTGCATTAGTCAATGCAACTGCGTGGTCTAAGTTACAGCATCTAAGAAACTCTAGCTAAGATTTGCCCATATCCAAATTCATTGGGGTGTGTTTGATCATCCTAGAAAATAGAATAGACTCATTAATTCAATCAGCTTTTTTTATTTTTCTTTTAAAATCACACGATCAGTTCATCCAAATCATCTACTAGAAAATAATTTATCACAGGTGCAATCACAAGACAAGTGCTCTACGTGTTTGATCATCCTAGAAAATAGAACAGATCCATTAATTCAATCAGCTTTTTCTTTTTTGCTTTCAAACTCACATGATCAGTTCTTGTATACAAATATTGCAAAGAAAATCGACAAGAAAAAACATGATTCTCTTAGTATTTAGCAACCAGAATAGAAAGTAACAGAAATGGAGGGAGGGTTGACATACAAGTTGTTTCAAGAGGGATCGAATGGCCGGACCAACATGGTGGGGCTCGATAATATCAAAAGGAGGAAAAACGAAGTCCTCCAACAAGGGGTTATGCTGGGACTCGGTCGCCATTTGTGGAGTGGAAGCAACAAACTGCAGGTTCGTTGTGAAAATTGTTTGAGTTTGAGAATGAGGAAAATGATCGGGTACTGATCCATATAGCTTCCACTTTCGCCGAACAGGACAAGAGACTTTGTTTTGTTGGATCTACTTGATGCTCTTTTAAAAAACAAATGAAGACTTTATTAGCTAGCTCTAGTTGGAAACTCTGACTGCTGACCGTTACACTTCTTCTTCCTCCTCTTACTTTGCAAAAGTGGCAACAGAGAAGTGTTTTCATTTTGAAGGTTAGAATTATGGTAAGGAAATTTACAGGTTTACATGGTACTAAATATACCTAATCCGCAAAAATTGGCCAATAATGTAAACCTTTTCTTTTTGAGAAACCGCCCCAGTGAGAAGGGGGGGAAGAAACTTTCATAGAACTAATTCAGAGAAATACATAGATAGGATGTCTGGAGGAACATCCTCCATCCAGACTATAAAAGGCGAAAAATTACAAGCTCGCCTAGCTATCGAGTGAGCGACTTTGTTACCTTGTCTGCGAGTATGACAAAACCTGATCTCACTGAAAGCAGCGGAAACACACTTGATGTCCTGTATTATATGTCCAAAGCTGGTAGAAGAGGTGCTACCAATAATGTAAACCTTTTCGTAAAGGTGTACAATATTTGCCACTTTTTGTGCTTACAAAGTAAATTTACATTGTACAGTACAATGTAAAAGAAAATTTTCCCTTACAATAAAAGTTTATACTTGTATAATAGGTATTCTGTTCCTTTTTTTTCTCTTTAAAAAATTTCAATGGTATGGAGAGCGGTGATTTGAATTTTAAATATCTTCTTTAGAAATAATAAGAGGTTTAGATGAGTTTTCATAAACAATTTGAATTTCATCTTGTCTAGTTGTCTTCATCTAATTCTCTGGAGGGTTGACTCAATAGTAATCATCCCTACTCACTAGTCACCACACAATAAAATTCTTACCATTTGGTATCAAAACTTCAATCTTTAATAGTCAAAGGTACAAGAACCTCAAAACTTACGTTTTTGCATTCCACGCAACAGTATTGGAATTCATCAACACCCAAGTTTTTCTTTTTTTTTTTGATAATTTGATTGTTACAACGGAAAGTTGGGATTTGAACCCTAAATGCCATAGACACACAAAAAAGTACCAAACAATTAAGCTACAAAAATCTCACAACTCACCTCTTTGCATCCCATGCAACATCATTGAACTCATCTACACCAGACTTGATGAGGTCCAAAAGGTTTCATCAAACTGACACGAGTTACATTAAAGAGTATTTGTTCTTGAAGTTTTGGAGGAACATGGTAATATTTCACATTAAATTGAAGAGCTTGGGCTGCTGCTTGGACTTTGACTCTCCTGCTGTCTCTTGTTAAATGCTTTGAATTCATATTGGAGCCAATCCAACCGCTGGTTCGGTTGGATTGCACAAAACATGACTCTTTTAGATATATCAACAAACAGTTCTTTACAGAACATAGCGAGGGCCTCATCTGACTTCAATTCAGGAATTTTGGCTAACCTCCTTTTTACTTTCTTCATCAGCTCAACCCTGTCTGAACCCGCAGTACTAGCCTCCGAGTACGAGTCCTCAAGAGAAACCCTTGACGCCTCTAATCCTAAGCCCTTCGGTACAACCGTTGAACAGCTTCCGAATATGATTTCTAAAATACTTACATTTGGCAGACCTACTTCACGTATAAAAGCCGCCTTAGGGAACTCCTGCATGAGCATGGATTACAACCTTCAATTAATGGATCCACAAATTAGAGATGATTCCAATTTGAAACCAAATTTGCCACATAGCACAATTTAAGAAAAAATTTAGGAAAAACGCATCCTAATAAAGCTATTTAGTTCTGTAATGTAGCACATCCATTGCTGCTGTGTCAAGCAACTCGCGTGGCACAGCAGCAGTGGAGCCCATATTGCTTGGAACTCGAGTTTCAAAAAATGTGCTACATACTAAATAACTCTATCAAGGGGCTTTTTTCCTAAAAATTTTCAAGCAAATTGATGGAACAACAAGAACAGAAATGGAAACTAACTTTTAACTTTCTTTCCCACCATGGGTTGTCTGCCATAGTAATTTTACCATTAACCCAATCTAGAGCGACCAACTCCTCATCCTTGATCAATTTTATCCAGATTTTCCAATTAGAAAGGAGTTCCCAATATTTATCAATAATATCCTGGACCATAAGGCTCGATTGATATTTCTTATTTAATTCATTTGTAACATAAAATAACCCCTCTGGTATGACCATCATTTCGTATTTTTCGACTGTGTCCATGCACAACTGACAAAAATATTCTGTGACTTCGGGATTGCTTAAAAATGCTTTTCCGTCATCCTTTCCAGCATCCACATTTTGCTGAAGATAACAAACCAAAACACAAGATTAGCATACAAAGTATCTAGTACTTAAACAACGCTAACACCTTTAGAAAAACCAAAAATTGTCACTGGGTGTATGAGAAAAAAAAAAAAATTACAAGCTATTATCACCGACACGCCATTTTTGGCAAAGTACCGGTGTCCGAGCGGTCTTTTTTTTTTGTCTCTTCGACACGGCGTGGACACGTTCTCGCAGGTTCAGTTGATTCAGAGTTTTTTTTTTTTTTTTTTTTCTTTTTGGTACTTACAGGCTCAGCCATTGATGAAGCTTCAACCTCAGACATTGAGATCTCACGCCACTATTTGTTCTTACTCTTCTTTACAGTCTCGCTCGCCTTCTCTCTCCGCGTTTTTGCCGACTGCTGGTTCTGCATTTTCTCTTTCTCTGCGTTTTTCTCAGCTGTTGTTTCTGCAGTTTTCTTTTCTCCTGTGAACTCTAGAGTCTTCTGGTCTCTTTGAAGATGATTGACAACTTGCATTCTGTCAATCACTAAATACATGCTGTCAACCACTCGATTTTAAATTTCATTGGGTTTAATCAATTTTTTATTAGCTTGTCTGTGCACTCTTCTAGCTTTTGTTTATTCTTTATTTTTAAAATTTGATTAAATACATGCTGTCAACTGTCAACCACTCTTTCCAAAATTTTATTGGGATTTATTTTTTATTTAATCAATTTTTTAATTCTTTATTCGGTCATTCCTTTTTGTTTATTTATTTTTGTCTAAAAATATTAAAAATTATATCTAAATATAAAATTTAATTAATTATTTAATTGTCTTAGCTCTGTGTATTTTTATTTTTGAAAAATTACTTTACTTCCGTGTCCGTACCTGTGTCGCATTCGTATCCGTGGCTGTGTATAACCAAAATCCTTGAGCGCTGTCAATGATGCTTGATGCTTCACAAATTTGCAGAGAAGACAGAGACAGTGAGATGTAAAGTGTAGAAGAAAACAAAAGTTGCAGATTAGGGGCACTTTGTGGTTAATATATTTGTGCTTTTTAACCAACCAGATGTACACAGCCATCCACAGTGCACTTATAAAAGCAAAGCAAAACAAATTTGAGAGTGAAAATGGGGAAATGGGACTAACCGGCTCGTGTGAGCTGTTGAGAGTATAGTTCCAGAAGAAGTCCCAAAGGTCAACAGAGCATGCCCAACGGCTAGTTCCCAATAGCTACTTTAAGAATTCATTAGAACGATGCCGTTCTGGTTGCACGAAGACTATTGAATGTATTTAATGAAACGCTGCATTTATACTTACTGAAATGCTGCGTTTTATATATCTGATATTATCCATGTGCTACGCTGCGTTTTGTTTAGCTATTGTTAGTTAGTTAGGCAGTCTGTTAGGTAGTTTTTAACAGTTACTTAGTTCCTAATTTCTCTCCGCACTTTACGGATCAATCCCGTTAATTTCGGGATCTCTGATGAGTCCATGGTTGATCCTTGTGTATATATATATTGTACATCACAGTAATGAATAGTTAAGCTATCATTCATCAGAATCTTTCTTCTTCTCTCTCTCGAACTTCCTCTCTTTTCTCTTTGAGTTTGTAGCTTCTTTCTGAGTGATTTACTATGTGAACACCATTGTTGTAATCTGTAAAGCTTGGATTGAATCTTTTCATGGTATCAGAGCAGCCACGATCCCAAGGTCCAACAATGGAAGAAACTAATTCAACATCAACTTCCTCTATTGTGCCGTCAACCTCCACCACCATGCCTTCAATCTCTTCATCCATTAATCTCACTAACCAACCTCTACTGTTGCTGTCAAACATGTCAAACATGATGACAGTCAAGCTCGATTCTTCCAATTACATTATTTGGAAGCACCAAATTTCCATGGTATTGGAAACATATTCTATGCTTGAACTTCTTGATGAAGTTCCTCTTATTCCTGAGAAATTTCTCAAGGATCTTTTTGGAGCTGTTACCTCTGTGATTAATCCAGATTATCTCATCTAGAAGTCAAAGGAAAAGGCATTATTGACCTTCATCAGCTCTACCCTAACTCCTTCAGTCTTGGCTATCACTGTTGGTTGTTCATCTGCTCAAGAAGTATGGAAGGTTCTTGAACAATAGGTTTTCTTCAATTTCACGATCTTATGTGATGAATCTCAAGGGTGAACTGCATAATGTGAAGAAAGGATCTGATTCTGTGGATTCATTTCTATAGAGGATTAAGGTGATCAGAGACAAATTAATGGCAGTAGGAGTTCTTTTGGATGATGAAGAACTACTCCATGTAGCAATCAAAGGCCTCCCAAAGGAGTTTAGTGCATTCAAGTCTGCAATCAGAACTAGAAGCACAAAACTCAGCTTTGATGAACTAGGTACTCTATTAAATGCAGAGGAAGAATCCTTAAATGAAGGTATAGAGTTCAAAGACTCCATTTTTGCAATGGCAGTTAACTCCACACCAAGATTCAATAACACTGGTGGGAATTTTCATACCTACAATCAGTCAAATAATACTAATAGAGGTAGAGGAAGAGGCAACAATGCCAGAGGCCGAGGCAGAGGTCCAGGTCCATCTTCAAGTCAATTTAATCATTTTTCACCACAGTCTCATGGTTCTAATGCTAGAGCTGAGAGGCCAATTTGCCAAATATGTGGTAAAGCAGGTCACACAACCATTGACTGCTACCACAGGATGGACTATGCCTATCAAGGCAAGCATCCACCCACAAAGTTAGCAGTTATGGTCACTTCATCCAACCATCTGTTGACTCAGGAGCAACCTTGGCTAGCAGACAGTGCAGCCACTGATCATGTCACATCTAGCCTCAACCACCTAAGCTTTCCTAAACCTTACACTGGCCAAGAACAACTCACAGTTTGGAATGGACAGAATTTGCCTATCACTCATATAGGTAATTCACTAATTCCTTCTTCTCCTTCTGCTATTCAGCTTAGAAATGTGTTAAGGGTTCCTTGTATTGCTTCTAATCTTGCATCTGTCCATAAGATTTGCTATGATAATAACTGTAGTTGTTACTTGATGCAAATACTTTGTTAATTTAGGCCTTGGCCATAGGGACAATTCTTTACAAGGACAAGAGTGAAGGTGGTGTTTACCCCATCTATCCTAATAAAGCTCCTAAGCTTCTTCTTCCCCAAAAGTTGTGTAATTCAGTCAAGTTGTCTCTTTCTCACTGGCACTTGTGGCACAGTAGGCTTGGTCACCCTAATTCTCAAATTCTTAGACATGTTTTACATAATAATGGAATGTCTTCTCCTAATAGTGTTAATCTTGCAAATTCTTGTATTCATTGTCTTCATGGCAAGATGCACAGACTTCCATTTCCTAGTTCTAGATTTGTAGCTACTTCTCCTTTTGAATTTGTACATACAGATTTATGGGATCCTGCACCTCTTAATTCAATAAATGGCTACAAATATTATGTCATCTTTGTTGATCATTTCACTCGTTTTACATGGATGTACTTGCTCACAAATAAATCAGAGGTTTACTCTAAATTTGTCATGTTTCATGCTATGATTAAAACACAATTTTCTTCCACAATTAAGATTCTGAGATTAGATGGGGGTGGTGAGTTTACTTCTAAGTCTTTTGAGTCTTTTCTATCTTCCATTGGGATTCAACATCAGATTTCTTGTCCCTACACTCCACAACAAAATGGTTTAGTTGAAAGGAAACATAGACACCTAATTGAAACCACAATCACCTTACTTTCACAAGCCTCTCTACCTTCCACATATTGGTCCTTTGCTGTTTAGTCAGCACTGACACTCATCAATCTCCTTCCAATAGCCACCTTAGACTTCATGTCACCTTGGTTTAAACTCTATGGTCATTATCCAGATATCTTTTCTCTTAAAGTTTTTGGCTGTGCTTGTTACCCTTACCTCAAACCATACAATCAACACAAACTTAATCATAGAACAGCCGAATGCATCTTCTTAGGCTATTCCAATGTTTCTAAGGGATACTTGTGCCTTGATTTACTCACTAACAAGTTGTATACCTACAGGCATGTGTTGTTTAATGAACACAGATTCCCTTTTCCTCTTACATCTCCTTCTATCACACCTTCTCACCTACCAACTCCAGACATATGGCTGTCCAATCTCTTGTACCTTCACTTTTCCAATCAGCCTTCTATCCTAGGTCCCTACACACTAATTCTTCCTCTTTTCCCATACATGTCTCTACTCCTATCCCATCTGTCTCTAGTCCTAGTCTAGCTCCTATTCCTAGTTCCTCATCTTAGTCTCACTCTCCATCTCCATCCCAATCTCAGCCTATACAATTCCCTACCACTTTACAACCTACTGCCTCAGCTTCTTCTCCTTCCTTGCCACTTGCTCCTCCACAAAATACTTCAGCTTCTACCCTTATCTCTACTCCAGCACCTATCAATTCCCATTCTATGATCACCAGATCTAAGAATGGTATCACTAAGCCTAAACTTTGTTTTAAGGCTATGCTTGATTACACTCATACTGAACCTCCATCCTACAAGGTTATTTCTAAGTTTCCTCAATGGGTTCAACCTATGGATGCAGAATTTTTTGCCTTCTAAAGACAGAAAACTTGGTCTCTTGTTCCTGCTCCTATTGGCATCAATTTGGTGGGGTGTAAGTGGGTGTATAAGCTGAAATTACATAGTGATGGAACCATTGCTCGCTATAAAGCTAGATTGGTTGCAAAGGGATTTCATCAGCAGACAGGTGTGGACTACACTGAGACATTCAGTCCAGTTGTGAAACCAGCTACAATCCGGCTTGTTCTTTCAATAGCAGTGAGTCTTCATTGGCCTCTCAGGCAATTGGATGTCTCCAATGCCTTTCTCCATGGTTTTCTAAAGGAGGAAGTCTACATGGCGCAGCCCCCAGGCTATGTGGATCATGACTTTCCTTATCATGTCTGTCGGTTGCATAAATCTTTGTATGGCTTGAAACAGGCTCCTAGAACCTGGTTTGATAGATTTGCCTCTCAGTTGTTACATCTTGGCTTTGAAGCTTCCATGGCAGATTCCTCTTTATTTGTGTATCACTCTCATCAGCTCATCATTTATCTCCTTGTGTATGTTGATGATATTATCATCACTGGCAACTAATCTTCCCAAGTCTCTCATCTAGTCACTGCTCTTAGTCAAACTTTTGAGCTTAAGGATTTGGGTGCTCTTTCTTATTTTTTAGGCATTCAAATTATGCCTTCACGATTTGGGCTTACCTTATGTCAGTCAAAATATGCCTCAAATGTGCTTCATAGGTTCCACATGGAGAATTCCAAGCCCACAAAGACTCCTTGCTGTCCTAATGTGCGTTTTACTCCTTTTGATGATTCTGTTTTACCTGATCCCTCTGAATATAGGAGCATGGTAGGTGCTCTCCAATACTTGACTTTCACACGCCCTGATTTAGCTTTCAGTGTGCATCAGCTCTGCCAGTTCATGAATCATCCCACTACTTCTCATTTGGAGGCAGCCAAGCGTGTTCTCCGTTATGTGAAGGGAACTTTGCATTTTGGCATACATCTTGCTCCAGGTCCTCTCACCTTCTTAGCCTTCTCTGATGCGGATTGGGCTAGCGACCCCACTGACAGAAAGTCTACTACTAGCATGTTGATCTTCCTTGGCTCAAGCCCAATTTCTTGATCTTCCAAGAAACAATCCACTGTTTCCCGTTCTTCCACAGAGGCAGAGTATCGTGCCTTGGCTTCCATAGCAGCTGAGTTAGCTTGGCTTCGCACACTCTTCAAAGAACTTAAGTTGTTTCTTCCTCACATCCCCATACTTTGGTGTGACAACAACTCTGCTATTGCTCTGGTCTCTAATCCTGTGTTTCATTCCAAAATCAAACACATTGAGTTGACTACCATTATGTGAGGGGCTGTGTTCTTCGGAGTACTTTGGGGATTAAGTTCATCTCTGGCCGTGAAAATTTCGCTGATATTTTTACCAAACCCTTGCCCGGTCCCCATTTTCTGGTTCTGCGTCGCAAACTCTTGGCTCACACTGCCTCGAGTTTGAGGGGGGATGTTGAGAGTAGTTCCAGAAGAAGTCCCAAAGGCCAACAGAGCATGCCCAACGGCTACTTCAAGAATTCATTAGAACGATGCCGTTCTGGTTAAACGAAGACTATTGAATGTATTTAATGAAACGCTGCATTTATACTTACTGAAACGCTGTGTTTTATATATTTGATATTATCCATGTGCTACGCTGCATTTTGTTTAGCTATTGTTAGTCGGTTAGGCAATCTGTTAGGTAGTTTTTAACAATTACTTAGTTCCTAATTTCTCTCCTCACTTTACGAATCAATCCCATTAATTCCAGGATCTCTGATGAGTCCGTGGTTGATCCTTGTGTATATATATATTGTACATCATAGTAATGAATAGTTAAGCTGTCATTCATCAGAATCTTTCTTCTTCTCTCTCTCGAACTTCCTCTCTTTTCTCTTTGAGTTTGTAGCTTCTTTCTGAGTGATTTATTGTGTGAACACCATTGTTGTAATCTGTAAAGCTTGGATTGAATCTTTTCAAGCTTTCACTACTCTCTTCTTCATAACTACTTTTACTTTCCATGGTGTCTAGTCTACGGCTTCAACTGCTAGATTTTAATCTTCTTGGCTCTCAACGATCTCTCTCAATCGATACTTCTCTACCATTAGCGACAAAACAAAAGAACATTTTCAGGTGAAAACAAAAGAATAACAAATATATATATATACAAAAGATCAAAAAATGAAAGAAAAAGTACCTGATGGTGTTTCTTACTTCCTCTGCCTCTCTCTCTCTCTCACTCACACACAAGCAGCAACTTTTATAGCTTGAAATGTCTTGAGAATAAAGATGGAATAGCCCTGAGCTTGTCTCTATAGTTTTTATGCCAACCATCTTTCAGATTAGACTTGACATTAAGAAAATTGACATTGGTCCGTTTTATCGCTTATTTTGCTGAAAATTGAAAATAATAATAAAAAAATAATTAAAAAGTTAACGTTCACATGCGGGTTACTGTTCATAAGCCTAAATGCATTGTTCATGTCCCATGAATAGTGTAAGAGGCGCTATAAAAAAAAGTAAACGCAAGAGAAATCATTTCTATCCAAACGTATACTAAGTGTGTGTTTAGATACCGCTTATTTTGCTGAAAACTGAAAACTTATTACTAAAAAACAATAAAAAAATAATTTCTGAGTTATTGTTCACTGCTAAAAACACTGTTCAGCACTGTAGCTTTGCTTTAATGCACTGTTCGTGTCCCATGAACAATGCATTAAGGCAAAACGCAGAAATGTGTATGCCAAAACGTGATCCAAACGGAGCTTTTAAGCTTTGTTTGGATTTGGCGTCTGCATTTTCTATTCCTGCATTTTTGGTTTTTTTTTTTTCTCTTTTTTTTTTTAAGTCCAATGCCTAATGCACTGTTCTTGGGACATGAACAGTGCATCAAGGCAAATGCACAGTATTCTCTTTAATGAACAGTAACTAAAAAATATTATTTTATTGTTTTCAGTTTTTAGCAAAATAAGCGGTATCCAAATGCATACTAAGCACGTCTAGGAAGAAAGAAAATTGACTAAAGCAAAAGCAAGGCCATTTGGGGGTAAGGAGGAGAACTGAAGGAAAAGAGAGACACACATTCAAGTGAGCTTGAAAGCTTCCATTGAGTGAATCTGAAACTGTAGGATTGAGATCAGCAATTGCACCATGCAATTAACCTCGCTCCTTCACAAAAGTTTTTCCAACTTTAACTTTTAATTTTAACTCTTAACTTTTTTTTTTTATTTAACCATGGAGATTGAAAATTACTTTTTTTTTTTTTTTAAATCTTAGCCTTTCGTTGCAATTACATCATGTACAATATCCTAAGCATATCACCTAATCTCAATCCAAAACTGTGAGAGAAATACAACAAGACCGGGTATATTTTTCCGAAATAAAGAGAGATGCAAAGTGAGAGTGTGAGAGAATTAAAAAAAATATAAGCATTTGCTCAAACTACACACAAGTAAAATAAATTAGTAGATTTTTCATGTTGGTTTTTTTAGGTGCATGCTACAAGGGACAGAGGCTTAGGGGGGTTGGGGGGGGGGGGGGGGGGAATGGGCCCCCTTAAATTTTGAAAAAAAAAATCAATAGTATATATATATATATATATATATATATATATATATATATATATATATAGCTACCTAATTTTTAGCAATTTGACTCAATAAAATTAAACTTGCCCCTTTAAACCAAAGAAAAGACTCATAAAAAATTACTGATCTAAAATTAAAAAAAACAAATTAGATAGCCCAAAAATATTAACTCAACAACAAAATCAATAATAAAAAGTTAAAGAAAACATAGCCCAATCAACAAATTTCACCAAAAGATTAGACCAGCCCTTAAAAATATTTGAAACAAAATCAATGTGAATCTTACACACCAAATTGTAAGGACTCAATTTGTAACGACCCCAAATTGGTTTATGGGGTTCGAACATTAAAGGCCCAAACAATAAATTTGTAGAGAGTGGGCTAAAAGGCTAGGCCTTGGTTGTTGGACAATAGTTAGTCATGGTGTTCATGATGGTCGCACGGAGGTGAACTGAGTTTGTCCAAGAAGACTTTCTCTTTGGCACGGTCTGAGCGGCTCCGGTCATTGGACCTCGTCCGATAAGCTTAATGTTCTTATTTTTCCCTTTTTCTTCGGTTCGCCTCCTCCCCTTTTTTGGCGCATGAATTCTGACATTATATAGCCCCTCTCAGTTGATCCTGACCTTCCATGTGTTGATCAAGCAGGTAACTACTCGAGTGCTTGTCCCATCAGCCGCCTTCCCCCACTTTCTGTTAGTTGCAATAACCGAAACTACCTCTTCCCATCAATGTGACCAGAACGTTTGTTGGCGCATTCAATGCAAAGGTGATGTCTTTTCCTTGAACCGCTCCCACTCTGTACCCCCATGCGAGTCCTATTCTACTCGCCTTTTCTTCTGGGAGCGCTTTGGGAGCTGCCTTTAATGGCGTGTCGTTCTTCCCTTCTAGGCCTTGGAACGCCGAGGATAGGGTCGTCCTCGGCTGCATCTCTAGGCCATTTGGACTTTCGCTGCATGTCCTCGACAACGACTCTCCTCGGTGCGGGCCTTGGGCCCTAATAGAAAGTGGGCCGGGATCACAAATTCTCTAGCCCCACACAAATCATTCCATCAAATTCCAAAAAAAAAAAAAAAAAACTAAACGAAACTAAACGTGAGAGACAGAGAGAGTGATAAATGCAGCAACTGTGAGCTTGAGTGTTGAGACTTGAGCTCTTGACAATGAGTGTCGAACCTAATGAGCTTCTGAGATCGAGCAGTGTATGGATGCAACAATGGTGAACTTCTTAGATCTAACAGTTAAGGAAGTAACGAACACAACAAAAGATGGTTTAATTGTAATTTAATTTGATTTCTAGACTTCAAGTAGGTTCAAATAAGAAAGAAGAAAAATTTTTAATTGTGATTTGATTTATAAAATGTTTTCTTTACTTAACACTAATTTTTGCTTGTTAACTTTTTTTTAAGTATTTGTTTACTTTAAACTTTATTTACATTTTTTGTTTAGGTTCGTGGGCCATATTTATTTGGTTTTTTTGGTTAGGGATTAATTTCTAGTAAAGTATATTTGTAAGACATGAAAATAATGAGTCTTTTGGCTAAATATTGTAAAAAATCAAAATTTATTTATGATATGGGTACTGTTTAAACTTATTTAGGGAAATTAGGAGAGAAGCGAATTTTAGTAACACCATTACTAAAATTCTGAGAAAAAGTAAGAGAGGGCAAAGAGAAATGATGTGACGGAAGTGGGAGAGAGAAAAAAGGAATTTTGACAATGGTATTGCCAAAATATGTGCCCAGAAAAACCAAGTTGACCTACTTAAAATTGGGGACTGACCTGACCAAAATTATTATAAAAAAAAAAAAAAAAAACTGAACTGTGGCAATTGTGGCAAAAGTAATGTTACATCCACAAACTATTTTATAATTTTTTACAAATTATTGTTATGGCCAACTTTTTTTTTTTAATGCAAGATAGAATTTATACTATAGCCTAATCTAAGTGTATATGTGTGTGAAACTCCCTCCTAGAGACTTGAATTACGACCCTTGTCCCCTACACCCTATATGCACTTGTTAAAGTGGATAAAAATCAAGGATGACGGATCCGTTTAAATAAATCTGACGGTACTGAATTAGTGAGTCGTCGGGAATAAGGCAGCATATGGAGCATTGGACGGAGGGACCACATGACGGATGGACCCCTCTCCATAATAGACGGATGGTCCCTGTATATGGACGAATTTTGGGTTCTTGGGGCCAAGGCCGACGGATACCAAGGCCATGTGGCACTCACATGACTTGGGTAAACTCCACATGGAAATGTCTTGCACCCCAAGATTAACCCTAATTGAGGGAATTCTAACATGGAAAGAATCCTGTAATATACGCACGTTTATGAGGATCTTCTCCACAAGGAAATATCTTCTTTGCCAATAAACAAAAGTCGGTACTACACTACTATAAAGACCCAAAGCCTTTAGAAATTAAGGTACACATAATTCACCCCAACTTTGGCACTCTACAGTTGTGAGAAACTCTCTAACTTAAACTTTAGAGGGTCTTTGGCCTGTACTACACTGGTACTCTCCTAAGGTCTTCTTGTTTTGTGTTGTGTAGATGTTATTTTTACAACGTGAGGTCTGTGTGACTAATTGACGATTTTCGGCATCATCACTTGTTGTTATGCCCAACTTCATACTAGTTCTCATCAGGGCCTAACAATAACATCACTTTTTTATTTATCAATAATTACTCACCACATTAACAGTTTGTGAAAGTTTTGTAAAAAAAAAATCGTATCTCTATCATTTTGCCTAAAGTGGATGATTACCAAAAAAAAAACTCAATTGCCATAGTTGATTTTTTTTTTTTTTTTTTGGGGTAATCATCCACTTTAGGCAAAATGATAAAGATACTTTTTTTTTTTTTTTACAAAAATTTTCACAAATTGCTGATGTGGTGAGTGATTATTGATAAATAAAAAAGTGATGTTATTGGTGGGGTCCTGATGAGAACAAGTAAGAAATTGGCCACAACAATAATTTGTAAAAATATTATAAAATAGTTTATGGTTGTAGCATTACTCTTGCCACAATCAGCAATTCAATTGCCACAATTTTTTTTTTTTTTTTTTAATTTCGGTCAGGTCAGTCCCAATTTCAGGTAAGTCAGCTGGGTTTTTTTAGGCACATATTTTGGCAATACCATTGCCGAAATTTCTTTTTTCTCTTTCTCACTTCCATCACATCATTTCTTAATACCATTGCCGAAATTTATTTTTTCTCTTTCCCACTTCCATCACATCATTTCTCTCCCCTCTCTCTTACTTTTTCTTAGAATTTCGACAATGGTGTTGCCGAAATTCGCTTCTCTCCTCAATTTCCCAAATAAGTTTAAAAAAATCCCATATCACAAATAAACTTGGTTTTCTACAATATTTAGCCAAAAGGCTCTGAAAATAACTAAGCATCTTAAAAATAAATAAATAAATAAATAATGGTTTTACTTTAATGAAATTGGTA
The DNA here is from genome assembly GCA_028535905.1 of Quercus berberidifolia. Lineage (NCBI taxonomy): Eukaryota > Viridiplantae > Streptophyta > Magnoliopsida > Fagales > Fagaceae > Quercus > Quercus berberidifolia. The sequence goes on along the minus strand of JAPQVW010000009.1, from coordinate 41,713,944 downwards.
ATACTTCATTGTAGCGTTATAATGAAAGTAAATGAGCTTACATTAAGCTTGCCCCCCTAAGGTTCGATTCTTGGCTCTGTCCCTACTACAACCTTAAAGAGTTGAAGTGTTAAAAAAATAATAATAATAATAAATAAAAAAACTTAATTTGCTACTAGTTTTGTGGTGGCGAGATTATATTTAGGGTCTGTTCGGAATCCGCTTATTTTGCTAAAATTAAAATTTTTTTACTGAATGTACTGTAGATAAAAGTAAAAGTTAACTGAAATAGTACAATAGAACTGATGAATAGTACAAAAAAGTACGGTGGGACCCATGAATAATAACAAAAATAAGCTAAATAGCAAAATAAATTAGCAAAAATAATATTGCCAAACAGACACTTACTCCTATTGTATAAACAATTTATTGTAGAATCAGTTTAGCGTGAATTTGAAAGTTGTAAACTTGTAATCTATTTTAGGAGCCGCCTTGTAATTTTTTAATTTTTCTTTTTATTCGAAAAGATTTTTCATGTAAGATTTAGAGCTCTTATAATATTGCTCGATTGATTATCATTTATTTTAATTCACAAACAGAGGAGTTGTGTTAGGATCACAAAAAATGGTACAATTTTGTGCCGTAACTCGCCACTTGACAAGTCGTGATTGGTGAAAATGTGTCCTCACATGGCCCACATACACTCTTTCACCAGTCACAACTTGCCACGTGGTGAGTTGTGGCACAAGGTTATAACATTTTCGATGTTCCCAGCATTTTCCTAAATTGAGAGAAATGAGAAAGAAAGAAATAACAAAGGTTTAGGAGGTGTTTGGTACTAGGGGTGTCAATGTTTGACCCAACCCGCGAACACGACACGAACCCAACACGGGTTTTTTCGGGTTAGGGTTGGGCCTTAATGGGTTTTGGTCATAAACGGGTCAACTCGAAAGCGACACGATAAGAAATGTGTTATAAGCGGGTCAACCCGTGTAACCCGCAATAGACACGTTTGACACGCCAATTTATTTGTGTCAACCCGAAATAACCCACTTAACACAACCCATTTAACTCATATAACAAATAAATATTTATTTTATTTTAGATTTGTCAAATACATTTTATATCCAACATATATTTTAAATTAAAAAAGTAAAGTGAGTAATTACAAAAATTTACAAGGGATATAATTAGAAATTGAAACTTTCAGATTCTAGAACTACTAATACTTTTTTTTTTTTTTTTTGGCATAGAACTTGCACAAATAAAATTGGATGAGCTTGTGGAAGATGTTATGAATTTTGACATCAACAAAGAATCTATGGATGATAATCGTGGTCATAGTTAGGATTAGTCTACTGTTTGCTCAAATTCTTTCAATATTGATACTTAGCATCTGGCGAGTTCCGAGGATATTATATTTTTGTTAAACTTTGTTATTTTGAATTTGGGTTGAAGTGTATGCACTTCTTTTGGAGTATAAAGAACTTATTTTTAGATGAATGTTATATTTTTGTTGAACTATATTATTTTAAATGTGGGTTGAAAACTTGAGGTGTATGCATTGCTTTTTGGGATGTAAAAAAAAAATTATTTCTAGATGGATGTTATATTTAATATTATACAGGTTGAAATGGGTTGTGTTACATTCGTGTCAATCCAACATGACTCGTTTATTAAGCGTGTCAAATAGGTTGGGTCAGGTCAACCCGCCTTATTAACAGGTCGGGTTAGGATTGAAAGATTATGACACGATTATTAAATAGGTCGGGTTAGGGTTGAGTCATTTAGTCGAATACCCTAGCTCGACACGACACGAACCCGATACGCTAACCCGAATTGACACCCCTATTTGGTACACTATTTCAAACAATAATTTTTAATTTTTAAATAATATTACGTATATTTTCACATACTTTTTTACCTACATATATTTTTACATATAATTTCAAATAACAAAATATATATTTTTAAGTACATTTACCAACGCCCCTTATTAATTTGTCTTTGCTTTTTCCCCCTTTTTTTACTCTCAAATTCCGAGGATTCTGGCATTTTACCCCTAATTTTGAAAAAAATTAGCAACATACCCCTGTTTGCAAACTATATAGGAGCGTGCCCCTGTTTCGATACTCGATTATCCTAAAATCGAGTTCAATTAAATACTCGATTTGTAGAAAATCGAGTTATGCCCGATCAAACTTAAAAAAAAAAATAAAATAAAAAAATTTCCATGGAACTCGAGTTTCAGGAAATCGAGTTCCATACAAAAAAAATTTTTATAACTGTGATTGCTCTATATTCAAGGAGCCCTATAGTGGCGTTTTTAAGCCCTATAGTGACGTTTTAAAGCCCTATAGCGGCGTTTTCCTGCAAATATTTTTAGAAGTGTGATTGGCCCATATTCACGGTGCCCTATAGTGGCGTTTTTAAGCCCTATAGTGACGTTTTAAGGCCTTATAGCGGCGTTTTTCTGCAAAATTTTTTATTAGTGTAATTGCTTTGTTCTGGGTGCCCTATAGTGATTTTTTTTAGGCCCTATAGTGACGTTTTTAAGCCCTATAGTGACGTTTTAGAGCCCTATAGCGGCGTTTTCCTGCAAAAAAAATTTATAAGTCCCCATACCAAGTTCAAGGGGCCCTATAGTGGCGTTTTTAAGCCCTATAGTGACGTTTTAAAGCCCTATGGCGGCGTTTTGGAACTCAACTTCCCTAAAATCGAGTTCTATGCTTTTTTTTTTTTTTTTTTTTAGTTTTATTTGAAATAACTCGATTTTCTACGAATCGAGTATTTTAATGAAACTCGATTTTAAAGTAATCGAGTATCGAAACAGGGGCATATCCCTATATAGTTTCGAAAAAGGAACATATTGCTAATTTTTTTCAAAATTAAGGGCAAAAGGCTAGAATCTCCCTCAAATTCCAATAAAGACACTTTCTTTTCTTTCCTCCTCACAGCGTAGTCTAGTCTTGTCACTATAATGTACAATTTCTGAAACTACCTCCATAAATAAAGGTTAATGCTTATCACTTTAATGACACTGTTCTAATATATATATATATATATATATATATTTCAAACTATTCTAGATTTCTTTGATTCTCTTAAAAAATAAAAAAAAATATAAGAGTACACGCAACATGGGGCCATTTTTTTCTTTCTTTCCGTATAAAATACTATTTTTTATTTTACATATTTATTTTTTAAAATACATTATATTAAAGCAATTGTATCAATTCGCACAATAATTTCCATCTATTTTAACGTAAAAATCTATTTTTATTTTATTTTATAAATTTACTTTTCAAAATAAATTATTTATTTTATATTACACTTCATTGAAATATTATTTTTTTTTATATTTTAAATTATTTATCTTTTTTATACCCAACAATTACTGTCTATTTTTTTTTTCATTGTGGAGGTACTTAAAGAATCAATAAACAATTAAATGCAAAATAAATAGTGCTAATATAAAATTACATGATTACTGTAGCAAAACTGTAAATTTACAAACTTATACATGGATTGATATGAGTTATTTTTAGGCAAAATTGTATAAATTCTATATTTTTTATTTTATACATAGACTAACGTGAATGCTCTTAGAATATCTATTTTACAATACATTTGATTAAAATATAATTTTTTTTATAAATTATTTTTCTTTCTTCACACATAACAACTACTATTCATTATCTTACTACATAAAAAAATAAAATAATATTAAATACAAAATATATAGTATCAATCTAAATTTGCACAATTTTAGAGCACTCACATCAATGAGTGTATAACAAATAAAATAAAAATTTTTTTACTAACGAATGTGATACATTAATAAACCATTTTATAAAACTTTTGTATAAAAAAAATGAAAAAATGACTAAATATTTTTGACAATTTTTTCAATTTTTCATAAAAAAGTTTCTTAAAACAGATAATTAATGTATACTTTAAGAACACACATTAACTGAACTCATAAAAAAATGTGTATGGTTACATTATTTGCATAAAAATAACTCACATCGGTCCGTATATATTTATGTAAATTTATAAATTTGTTACAATAATTATGTAAATTTATTCTCAAAGGAAGAGAATGAATAGTAATTGTCATGTATAAAGAAAGGAAAATAATTTTAAAATATTAAAAAAATATAGTTGAAAAAAAAAAAAAAAATCATACAGTAAAATAGTCTTAAAATTGAACGGGAGTGCTTTCAAGTTTTAAGAGGATCAGAAGGAGAGCACGAAGCAAAATACGAGCCACAAAATAACGGTCACTTTAAAATAATCAATTTAATATAAAAAAACCACTCAAAATTTAAAATAAAATATATTATCCAGAAATAAATTATTCACCAAAAGATCGCAGTGTTCTAGAGCGCAAACCAACCAACCCACCAACTTCCATTCCTTGACCACTACAGTACCCAATGGCTCTAACTGCACCTCCTCCTCCTTCTTCTTCCTCCAATCTCCTCCAATTTCCACTTCACTCTCGCTCCTCAACCGCTCTCTTCTCCGATCTCGCCACCAGCTCTCGCTTCTTCCAATCTCCATGGCCACCGCCTCTGCTTTCGTCGCACAAGACCGCGATTTCTCCGACTGTGATCAAGGAGATACAGTGTAAAGCGAAATGCTCCGCGAAATCCACGGCGGAGGAGGACCGGTTGAGCGAACCGGAAACCCTAGCCGCTGATGGCGATGAATCCAGAGAAGATGAGAATGTCGAGCAACACCAGAGCTCAATGGCAACTACTACTGTACCTACTGGTTCGAAGAAGGTTGCCTCGTCACTGAGTGATTCTCTTTCTCTCGGGATTCGCGAGCCAGTTTACGAGGTCTTCTTCTTCTTCATCTTCTCTATTCCTCTCTCTCTCTCTCTCTCTCTCTCTCTCTCTCTTTTCTCTATCTCTAACCTGAATTTTATTGCTTCACGATTCCATAGGTGGTGGAAGTAAAGTCGAATGGGATGGTATCTACTAGGAAAATCAATAGACGCCAGTTATTGAAGTCAAGTGGTAAGGACTAAGGATATTGTTTAATCATTTCAAATCGATCCATTTCAGAATTCGGATTTAATGTTACAAGGAATATGCTAAAACTACCGTCAATTTTACTACAAAAGAATTACAAATTATTGTGGTAATGAATGTGCGATTGGCATGTAAGGGTATGTTTGGATACCGTTTATGTTGCTAAAATTAAAAATTTATTACTAAAGTAGCAAAAATTAGTTAAGGTCATAAATAGTAGCAAAAATGAGTTGAATAGTAAAATAATTTTAATTTTCCATTCCAATCCAAACGCACACTAAAAGTTTTAGATAATGGAAGCGCATTAGTTTAGGAACTATTTTTAGAAAGCTTTTATTAAAAAAAAATGTTCATTTTTCCATGAAAATGATATTAAAATTTTCCTGTTAATAGGACACATGAATGTCTGATTATTATTATTATTTTTTTTTGGGTAATTAGTGACACATCAACTTGTAATTTTTGTATAGTGAATTCTATAGTATCATTAGCATCACTCATATTACAAATCTAAAGGCGTATCCAGTAGCTTGTTATTTAAATGACATGACTCTCTATATACGGTTAGACATTGTAATTCAAATTTTAATTGTGAAATGGACTATCTCTATCTAATTGTGAAATGGACAATAGTTGAATGACATACTATTGAAATCTCTTTTTTCTTCTGTGTTATGTGTACAGCTTTCTTGGATTTAAGAAACTTTTAACATTACTTACCTAATCTGGATTATATATTAGTTCTTCTAGCTGTGTTGGTTTGTTGCATTATTAATTGTGCTTCTTTGCGTTGCTTATTAGGTCATGAGACACAAACACACATAACCTGCAATAATGATGTTAATTTTCTCCTTTCTCATTTTCACTTATGAGTATTTTCGCTTTCAGGTCTTCGTCTACGAGATATAAGAAGTGTAGATCCATCATTGTTTTTAACAAACTCTATGCCTGCTTTGCTGGTATCATGTCAACCTATGCCCTACCATTTTCTAGTTTTTTTTTTTTTTTTTGGTACGTGTGTGTTTGTGTATTAATTAATTGCTTTATTAAATTGATTTTGCATTAGTTTTACCTTTTGACTGGAGTTCTTATACCATATATTGCCCTCTAAGTGATCTTATAAAGCATACACAAGTTAACAGTTATATGCCAGATGTGGCTTGAGAATGGGGTATTAATTGCTTTTTCTAATATCTTATGTCATGCCAACATAGAAGGGGATTGTAAAGATTTTATTTCATTCTTTTTAAACAAATACAGTAGCTGACACACTTGCGAATTTCCATATCTGCAACTTCACATGTATAGAGGCTGTGAAATAAATAATAATTGAACCGTCATTGATTCTTTGTTTTGATGGAACCTAACTATATTTCATTTTTATTCTAATAAATAGAAATTGGCTTGGATTATGTATGCAGTTCCATAAATAATTATTCAAGCAAATGATTCTTGACAGTGCCCATTTTATATTTTCAAAAAAAAGAAAAGGAAATGCAAAACATACATATATTAATAAGAGAGCTTTTGAGGACTAGGTGGTCATCCTAGTGGAATTTGGGAGTAAAAAAGTAGATAAAAAAAATAAATGAATAGATAGCAGGAAGAATATTCTATTCCAAATTTTTCATCAGGCTGAACTTTTGGAATGCATCAATGGGAAAACTGGTTGAGGGTTATATTAAGAAGCACAACAAAACTATGAAGGTGGATCAAAATGGTCACCAATTTGGCTGGTGTTCATATCACTTTTACAAAAAAATTGTTTCCTGTTTCATGTGCTAGGTCCGTGAGCATGCTATTCTTCTTAATCTGGGCTCATTGAGAGCAATGGCGATGCAAGAGTGCGTCCTTATTTTTGACTATAACAGGTAATCTTTGTCTTCTAGAGCAGTACGGTTTTCATTAGACCTTGAATTTTAATCTAATATAGTTCAGAGTGAACTGACATTGTTGTACTTGTTATATTTTGATAACCTATAGTAAAGGCGGGAAGGCCTTTCTAGAAACATTGCTGGCTCGATTGAACCCCAAAAACATGAATGGGGGGCCATGTATGCCATTTGAGCTTGAGGTTAGTTTGGTCTATGAAATCTCTGACATTACATACTAAAATACAACATCGCTAGATGTATGTAGTTCTTATTTTGATGGCTACAAATTCTGCTCTAATTAGGCAATCTTTACTTTGTTTAATTTATTATTCCTATAATATTTATAAATTAGAGAGTTGTTAGAAGCAAGCTGATGTCAGGAATGGAAAAGGTTGATTAGATAAGAAGATGAGGTTGATGTGGGAGACATTTATCTTTTTATCTTTTTGGTTTTATTAGACATAGAATTTATTTTTTGTGTGATATAATAAATACGGAAGGTGTTGTGTGTGTAAGCCAAATGTGTGTGTATGCCAAGAGCAATGGTTGAGCTATTGGCATGTTTGAAAGAATATTTTGGTAAGTGGTAGAATATTGAAATTTGGAAGGCCATTCCTTTATTTTTAATGTGGAGCATTGAACTTTGGTGAGAAAGGAATGCATGCAAGTTTGAGGGGAGTGAGTTGTCTGTAGTGAAATTGAATAAATTTTTCTTAAGATCACTTCTGATTGGTCAATGGCTACTAGTTCACTCTCTTCCACAAATGTTTTGCTGTTCTTTGATCTTTTGAATTTTTGTATATATATATATATATTTTTTTCCTTTTGGGTATTTCTGTAATGGCTGTGATCCGTGAAGTTCTGTAGAGGTTTCCTACAGAACCTATCTTGTAGCCATGCACTGATATGCAGCAAATATGCATTCCATTCCAATTGCTGGAATTGAAAGCCATCAGTTGGCATGACTTGTAAAGCTCCACCAGATGTAATCTCTCTTTCTCTCTCTCTCTCGGTAATTTGGTTTACATATAAGATGTTGTGTAATATTAAGTTTTGTGGGAGCATAATTTATTTGGGGACAGTCATGTTATGTTGTCACTCATTAGATTCCATTTTTCATCCCTAGGATATTAAATTCATAAAGTTACTGCTATCTCCTTGCACAAGAAAAGCAACCCCTGCTCTTCCCATTCTAAGGCCAAGGGAGACCCCCGACTTCCACCTCATTGACATGGTTTTACAAAATGGTTAAGCTAAAGATAATAAAATCTTCATGTCATCATATACCCACTGTATCAACTCAGACGGACTTAGTAAGATAGCAATCATTGATATTTAGAGAGTAGGATCTTGATGATCATGCATATACATCCAATACCAAGAGCAATGGGTATGACCTTGAGATCATATTTGCTCTTGTATTTCTGATACAATTTGACTTCAGTAAAATTGAACTTATGCATTAGACTACTTGTTTTTAATCATATGGTTTTCTTGAGACTTGAAGAGAATTTTTTTTATTGTACTTTTAGGTTGTTGAAGCAGCATTGCTTTCGCGAATACAGCATTTGGAGCATAGTTTAATGAATTTAGAACCTCGTGTGAGTATGAGAACATAGTGAGTATACTTCATTATTTTTATTTTTTCCTTTTTCTTCTTTTTGTCTCCTTGGCTTGTCTATGTCCGTGTATGTTTGGTTCTTTTAGGTTCTTTGGGGAAAAAAGTTTTCTAAAACCATGTTTAGTAGTCCTTGTACTGAAAGACTCTAAAACTGCAGATCATTGAAAAATTGGGGTTAACCAATCTCCTTGAACCATTGTACAGATGTTGCCGATTCAATGTGTCCACCTCATGATTGTATTTAAGTATATTGGATAGTGCATTTGAATACAGATGGTTTCTGGATTTTTCCTAGAAGTATTCAAGTTTCAAGCTTCAATCTGTCTTGTTTCTTCATTATATAGATGAATCTCTCTTTCTACTGGCCTTCCAATGGAACTATGAGCAGTAATTTGCTATTTGCTTCAGGTACGAGCTCTACTCGAGGTTTTGCCAAACCGATTAACTGCTGATGTATTGGAGCAACTTCGTATTAGCAAGCAAACTTTGGTATTATGGAATTAACTCTGAATGGCTTGCATGTGTTCATTGGCATTGGAAAATATCAGTTTATATGGTATTCCTTTTGTTTTGTGGAAGGTTGAATTGGGTTCAAGGGCAGGGGCTCTCAGACAAATGTTGCTTGATCTACTGGAGGACACCGAGGAGATACGTCGTATTTGTATTATGGGAAGAAACTGCACACTTAAGAGAGGATATGATGATGTGGAATGCTCTGTCCCATTAGAGAAGCAGATTGCTGAGGGTAAGCTATGTAAAGGTTTCCTTCTTCCTGGCTTTTTAGAAATGGTACAGGTGCATATACAAGTCATAGAGATAGGTTTTTATTTGATCTGCTCCTGTTATATGCAGAAGAGGAGGAAGAAATTGAGATGCTGCTGGAAAATTATCTTCAAAGGTTATTTCCTGATCCTAGTGCATGTAAAGCATATTTGCTCTGCGCTGTACTCTTACGCTGCAAATTAATGTACTTCTTGCATATCATTTTTTTTTTTTTTTGATAAATCTTCTTGCATATCAAGTTGGATTCTTTTTCTTTCTCATTTATCAATATTTACTATGAAACTTATATAAATAAATAAATAAATTCAATGCTCACCTGTGCAGAGAGATGCTGACTTAGAGTCCATGTATTGATTTAGAAAGTCATTGCTTGCCTTGTTTTTAATAGTGTATGAGAAAAAGTAGGACACCAATGTATGGCAGTGATTTTGTGATTTTAAATTTCATAAAGATATTATAATATTGATTACTTTGGCCACTGCTCGACGCATTAATATTTTTAGGCTAGAGCTACTAATCTTTATGATTACTACTGAAAAGCACCAATCTTGCAGGCTGGTTTTACTTAATATCACTTCTAACCTAAGCTAGTTCCTCAAAAGGAAGCAATTAAAACTCATAGTGCAAGTGTGCTGCCACCACTGCATTGGCCATTTCTTTTGTGAATGAGAACATTTACCACAATTCCTATTTCTTTCAATACTTTTAAAACTCCAATTTTAGTTGTTAGTTTTTAGTGTATTAGTAAATAAAAAAGTGCAATCTTGGCCAAGTTGCCCAAGTCCAAAACCTTTGCTTAGTTGTGCCTTGCTGGCATTTTGCTATTATTTTCCAATTAGGCCTCCATATGAATGTAACCAGAACTACATACAAGGTCATGCTTTCTGTTTTTATGAAACTCCAGATTTAACCAAGAAAGTAGAATGGAAGCAATTGACATTAGGTGATGCCCTTGGACATCACCCAATGTCAAAAGCTGGATTTGAGGCAATGGAAGTCCATTCTTGTTAGAAAGGTATGTACAGTCAGAATAAAAATAACATCATTCTCCTCACTGTTTGTTGTGGATAATTCAGAGAGAGCGGAAAAACTGAACCATTGAAGGCTTGAGAAATCAGTTATAGATATCAATTCTACTTTCTTGTGCTTACCATTTGAATGTTGTACCATGATTAGGAGGTTTTCTTGTAACTCTATAGTCTATAGTTGATTGTGTGGTTCATTTTATTTTTAAAGAAAATTGTGCGGACCATTTAAATGTAAGATTGTAATCCTTTAGGAGGCTCTATGTTTTGTGCCCTCTTCTTATTTCCTTCTTAAAAAAATGTAAATGGAATCTTTTGAGAAGTTGCTAATAAAAATTTGCATTTGGAACTTCTATCTTGACATGGAAACCGAAAAACAAGCATTGTTGATTATTTAGGCTCATCTTTCACTTGTCTTTTTGCATTTGCAGATGTGAATCTTGTCATGGTCAGGCTGAAAAGCTTCTTGACTCTGCAAAAGAAATGGAAGATTCAATTGCTGTCAATTTGAGGTCTGGATGACTGGTTTTAATGTTCTTGATTTGTTTATACAATGTACAATTTCCTCAGTATTTTTATTTGCTTCTATTTATCAGTTCACGGAGGCTTGAGGTTAGCAGAGTGGAATTGCTTCTCCAGGTTGGGACATTTTGTGTGGGTGTAGGTGCTCTAGTTGCGGGTATGCCTTTCACCTGCATTAAATCAATAGTTGATTTATTTAGCAACTGTGATGCAACATGCATTGCATTAAGCTTTGTGCATAGTTGTCACATCATTTGCCCACCTTGGAACTTGCCTTGTTTATTAATTACTGTGATGATAGCTTTCCCAAGATGTAGGGTCTTATAAGCCCTTTTTTTCTTTTTACTCAGTACTAAGACTACAGGGAACTTTTTAGAATTGCAGGCTGGAAAGTGCAATTATCATGTAACAATGGTAAGGCTGTTAGTTTTAAAATAGGTTGAGAAGAATAAACTTGGCAACTAAAACAAGGTGATGATTCTGGTAAGTTACAAACGTATATAGGCTGGTTATTTGGTACCCAAACCTGCTGTACACCCATTGGGTCTAAATTTAGATCAATTAAAAATAGGTGGTTACTTTATACCCAATTATCATTAAAAAAATTATTAATAAGATAAAATCCATAACTCAACTAATCCCAACCCCATTTACCATGGAGGCAGGTAATGAACCTGCCAATAAAATCTTAACTTCAAATTAACTCGTTGAGTTGTGCGTCTTCCTCTCAAATCTCAATCCGTCCTCAACTCCTTGATCATCATTCACTCCCCAGATATCCATTTGACAAAGAAATAATTTTTCAAATTTTTTGTGGCAAATTACTGCCTAAATCAAACGGTCGTGGAAGCCCTCTTAAAGTTGTAATTCTCAGTTTGGTGGGGGAATCTGAGGCTAAGGTTAATAAACCTAAAACAATTGCATATATGACTGAATAGATAATGAATGGATAGACAAGCTTGATTTTCTAGTATCATATGAAAACTGAAGCTTGAGTTGTTTATCAACCCTTCTGATGTCATCAGTGGTAACCATAAATCCTCGATAAAGAACGGATGGATTTCTAACTTGTTTTCCATAGAAATTTAGGAATTATTTGTCTTTTGAAATGATTCCGTTGCACACAAAAATTTGGAGTAATCTCAATAAGAAAGATAATGATACTATACTTTATTGGTTGAAATCCTTTTAATGTCAAAACACTATGAATCTCATCTCAACTGACTCCATGAAAACAATTACTTATAAAACAAATAAATACATGAAAGAATTTTTTTGCTAAGCAATCTATGAAAGGATTACTTGAGTTGCCGGAGAAATTGTTGTTTCAAGAATTTTAAAGGTTCTGTGTTTTTCTGCTTATCTCCTTGTCAAGACATTGTTTACTGGTTGCAGGTATTTTTGGCATGAACTTGAGGTCCTACCTTGAAGAACATCTGGTACGTTGGTCCCTAAAGTAAAAAAACTTACTGTTTTTAAGTACATGAGTCACTTCCAATTTTCCATGGATTTGTTTTCACTTGGACATGTTACCATTACCATACTGTTTTACTTGATGCAGTTTGCATTTTGGCTAACAACGGCTGGGATAATTGTTGGTGCTGTTCTAGCATTTTTCCTCATGTATTCCTATCTCAAAACAAGGAAGATACTGTAAGTAGAAAAAAAAATTATTCTATTGTGTAGGCAAAGATTCAACCCCTCTGTTAAAGTATTATTAAGAAAATCACCATCCACTTTATTTGGATGATTCTCATGAACTTTGACTAGTTGATAACATTAAAAACTCAGAAACTAACCAGCAAATCTCAGTTATTTTTAGGGTTTAAAATTCATTGGAGCAAATTAAGCCCATGAGATCCAAATGCTGTTCTTGTATGAGCCTGTGGAACCTGATCATATATCATCCATTTTACAGGTGACATCAAACGTCCAGAGCATTCTGTTCCAGGCTTCCACCGAATCGGTAATTATACAAGAGGATCATAAAATCTTTGTACTTCATAAAATATGCATTGTACATAATTGGTAAGGTGTATGAACCTTCATAAATAGTACCTGAATGGTCCTTCAGATAATAACAGTGGCAGTCCTTGAAATCAATGAGTGGAGGTCTCATCAGTTTCTTCAACATCAACATAGCCGATTCTTTATCCAAGAAGTTACTTGAGGTCCCACATTTACTCAATAAGCCAAATGCTGCACTGTATTCTTTAGGGGAAATGCATGAAGCATTTCAGAGTTGGAACTAGAATTATTCCTGAAATAATTATTCACATTTTGCAATGAAATGGAGCGCCAATTTGACAAGCTCCATAAAATGAAGATAGAAGCACCTTTTTAAATCATTATTTTGTTTTACTTTAAAGATCCATGGCTGATTGAGTAGCTACAGAACTATTGTGAATTATGGTATTTCGTCTACTGAGTGATTTCTTTTGCGTTGGTCTAACCAAAAATGTGTGGAGTCAAATAAAGCTACTGTCACCAACAAAAAGTTTTAGAATTGATACAATCGATTCTTTCGACCCTTAAATATGCTTCTGCTGCATGAAAAATGAACGATGGAGAGGAAATGAAACATGTCTTGCTAAGCTGAAAGTCTGCACAGTTTTGCCTCAGAAAATGTTAATTATCATATATATATAAAACATTGGAACTAATTCATTATCGTTACCCATCTGCATTGCCTGATTGTTTGAATTCTTGAGAAATTAGATCTCAATGTTTAACATACCTAAAAAAAACTAGTTTTTTTTAGTATTTTTTACAAATGTTGATATTTAATGTAAATTTAATTGAGAGAAAACAACCCATGTAGCTATTATAGCTAGGGAGAATTGATAAGGTATGTCACTTTCTTTTTTGGTTAAACATGATAATAGCATAAAACTAGGAATTAACAAGTCTGTTACAGCATGTAGTAGTTTTGTCAAACGCCAAAAGGCTTTCTACCACAAGCAGTTGATTCAAAAATACAACAAAAGAAGAAATGGAACTTGCCCCCAATCTAGTCAACACATCGGCACATCGGTTGGTTTTACGGTATGTGTGCTTTATTCGCTTGTTAGGGATAACTTTCAATAGGTTCCTGTAGTTAGATAACAAAAGTTCTAGAACTTTAAACGTGATTTGTTACATCCTAATTAAAGTGCAAGATGCAGGATATATAAATTTGTAATTTTTTTTTTTAGAAGAATTTAAATTTCTAACTTTAGGTGAGACTTTTTTTTTTTTTTTTTTTTTGACAGAATGCAATAGAGTGAGACTTTAAAGTCATATAAACTGTGAAAAATATCTCGAACCTTTTTAACTCTCAAATAGTAGCCAACCAAACACTTATGATTATTCTCGATAGTTTTAATTATCACATTAAATTCCCTCTAATTAAACATCGTGAAAGTGAAGGTCAATATAGGCTTTCTAATCACTAGAAGTGTGAATATGGTCGTCTGAGCCAAGGTTATTTAGACTATTGTTTCCACTGTCCTCTCTATGATAGTACGTACTCATGAAATTGCTAAATAATTTAAATCACTCAACCCATCAGCACCCAACTCTGTTTCAAAGAGACCAACAAAGAACAAACCAAATAAAACGTACAACTTTTACCCATCAAATATAACATAAAAAGAATCCTAATCTAGGGAAGAGTTTGATACATTAACTGCCCAACTCCAAAGAATTGTACACCCCAAAAAAAAAAAAAAAAAAAAGACCAGGTCAAAAAACAAAGAGGGATGACATGCTTGAGAAAGGCATTCTCAAATTTGAGCATGCTTGAAGAGGCTCTCTTTCAAAAGTCAAAACTGGAGTAGACATCCGTGTAGCTACACAAACCACTTCACAAACAAGTGCTTCCCAGGTTGCATCCTCACAACACATGAATCTCAGATGGATACAGGCACTCCACCAATCAAATAAAATGGAAGTCAGTGTGTGTGAAGAAAACATATTGCATGAAATAACAGGGTATACTACCGCAGACATGTTAGTCATATCTATTTTGGTGAATTTAGTACAGGTTGGGAATTTTTGGCTGCTTATCAAGCTCCATTTACAGCTACGTTTGCAAATCCAACTTCCATTGCCTCCCTGTCATACTTTTCCCTCCTTTTATTCTCGGAGAGAGACTCATCTGTGGCCTCAAGTTGGATATCAGCCACCGAAGGCTCAAGAAGCCGAGGGCCTGCACTAATCCATCGGTGACTAAGGCATTGAGCTGCTGTTGGCCTCTTTTCAGGGACAAAATCAAGTAATGGAACAAGGAACTCAGCCAGATCATTTGCATCTTGCTCAGTGAAATCATACTTCTCCATTAGCACCTTATTAATAGGCCAAAAACGCAATCGACGGATATGCCTCAATTCCCCACATCTATTGAAGAAATCTCGGGAATAGCGGCCACCTAAAGCAATCTGAGGACATTTGTTGAACAATGAGTGGTGTGAGCAAATGGGTAGCACAACTACATACTTTGAACACAGCAGAGTAATCAAAATTTTGTTTCTTAAAAATGGAAGACATAAGCACAAAATAGTTAATACAACAAGTTGCTTTCTAAGACCAAGGCACATGTAATACTCTTACCTTGCGTGGCATCGTTCCAAGAAGCTCCATCATTTGTGCCAAGTGATCCTGAAAACAAAATTAAAAGTCACAATCTACTGATGCTAAATCATGACGAAACTTACACAGCATTAGGATCATTTCGCCAAGATGCTTGTAGTTCAGTGACATTGCATGATTTCCATTATTAACTATGGTTCAAACATCAAACCCCCCCACTCCCACTTGTAACAATGAATTAACATTAAGTTCATTTATGTTTTTTATGTGCTAGAAACAGATGATAACAGGCTCTTATTCAGTTTCAATTTTCTTTATGCATACCCTCAAAAAAATATATATATATTATGAAGTTGCTTGTGGATATCCAACACAGTTGGTGTCACCATTGTACCCTTTTGGATAAAACAGAAAATGTTTGGCAACCAAGAAAAGGGGAATAAAATTTCATATTGGATCATCCTACAAAAAGAGAATAAACATTGAAATGTATCCGCTTTCCATTTAAAATAATTTTAAAAGAGGAGAAAAAATGCTGCACAACTGCTCAAATTAAACTAGCAACACGCAACCCAAGAAATTCTTTAAATGATTGTGCATCAGTCAAAAGATATCATACAGAGAATGAACCTATTAATGCCACATAAAATAAATCCAAAGATTACGCCAAAGGACCTACTAATGCAGAATGGAACAGCTGCTTCTAATGGCAGTAGGTTAGAGGTCAAATCTCCCTATTTAACTGAAGAAGAAAATGGAGATAACCAAAATTTATAAACCAAAGTTGTATACCCAGAAATGAAGGCAATAATAGTTCAGGTATTGCCACTACAACAGCTATTGCCCACTACATCACCAAGTACATCAGAGGTCCTAATTAATGGAGATTTAGAAGAAGAGCAACTGCAAATGATAGAACAGAAAGATGTCCATATGCTGATGTAAAATCATATGACACAAAGAATGGTTCATCCGTATGGGTTGAGGTAACAGAGAATAGAACGCGGTTTGAAGGTATGGAGTATGAATGAAGGTCTAACAGGGTAGAACACATGCACCATTTTCTAGAGGGGGGTGCCTTTTGAATAGGTCATAGTCCACAATGTACATGCCACATGTATTAGATTTAATTGTTGATTTTGTATATATCAGTTTGGAAACCAAGGACAACATGCATAATACTGATGTTAAAACAACATGAATAAAGCTAATTTAACAGAGGGCATAATATGGATTTCAAAAAGATTTGAAATCAAGATAACCAAGAAAGTGCACCCCAAAAAAATTAAACAAAGAACATGAGCACAGATACGCAGCATCAGCAACATGTGTAAGAACTAGTAGATTCTATTCAAAGTGGCAAAAGTACAGGGAATGTGTTCCAAAATTTTCATAAACGTTTCCTGTAAATTGCATTTGGATTTTAAGACTCAAAATCAGGGGATTTGAAAAAACAATTGCTAGTATAATCGCTTGATATGGATTTGATCTTTGAGAATTTTGCTCCAACAAGACCATTTGTGATATAGATTTAAAACATCCTCTTTTACTCAATCATTTCAAATCCACATATTAATAAAGCTTGAAGCTATCCATAAATTACATCGATAGAGATCAAAAAAAAAAAAAGCCTTTTGATACTTTATTCAAGTCATTTAAACTGGAAAACTGAAATCCAAATTCTTTGGAAATCTGCATTTCCTCCAGCATTAAAGACTGGTGATTGAAAGATCAAATGCAATAGGCTTGTCTAATCCAATAAGTTAAAAATGAAGAGCAATATGCACGTACCTCATCCTTATCATAGTTGTCACCATTGTGAGGATCAAATAAAACATCTCCAGTGGCCATCTCGAAGCAAATGCAAGCGAAGGACCAGAGATCTGCAGGTGTTGAGTATTTAGATCCAAGAATAACCTCTGGGCTTCTATACTGTCTTGTCTGAATATCATTGGTAAATTGCTTATATGTCCAACAAGCATTTCCAAAATCAACCAATTTGCACCTACGATCAACAGCTGCCAGTAGCTTCTTCTTTGTGGAATGGCTTCCCCTCCTACCACTTCCTTCACAACTATCCTTTGTTTCATCACCCTTTGTTGATTCATCTTTCACAGAATTATTTGGTTGTTCTTCAAAAGAACTCTCAACTGATTTAATATTAGTACTGGAATCTTCTTCACCAAGTGATTTTGAATCTGCTTCATTTCCCTCAGTAGTTTCCTGCTCCATATGACCATGAGCTGCCTTCTTAGCTTTTTTTCGAATCTTCTTCTTCTGATTCTTGGTCAGGTCCCCACTCAAACTCTTAGTGTCTTTTGAAGCCTGAAACTCGGGCAAAGTTTTATTCTTGCTGATTGGAAGGATGAGAGGAGCACCTGATATCCTAGGATCTTTGGATGGATCAATCGTCGACAAAAGCAGGACATTCTCTGGCTTCAAATCAGTATGTATAACTGAGAGTTGACGATGCAAGTAATCCAAACCAACCAAAATATGGTAACAAATTTCTTTAACCATGTGGAGAGGAACCCCTCGGTAACCACTATACTTAATAAGCGTCAAAAGATTATCCCCCAAATACTCAAAAACCATACAAACATGATGCCCATTTGGCCCCGTATGCTTAAAATGATCCAAAAGCTTCACAACACATTTCTTATCATCCAGGTCCCCCTCAGCAAGCTGTTTGAGAATCTTTATCTCATCCAACGCAGCCTCGGTGTAATGCTGAGCACTCTTTTGAATTTTTAAAGCTACATAAAGCTACAGACAATAAATAGTTCATGATGTTAATGAGTTGAACAATGAAATTTAACCACACCGGCCTAATTTAGTATTCAGAAATGTGTCAGTGAAAAAACATCTGATGCAATAGAGCTTTATAAAATCTATTTTTTGATACATCTTCAGTGGGAGAAGAAGGATTCAAACCCTGGATGTCTCTCTTTGAAATACCAGGAAGTGCTAGTTGATCTAAAGGTCATTGGCAAGATTTGTATATACAATCTAATACGAGTAAATAAAAGACAACACATGTAGTAAACATCTAAATGGAAAAACACAAAAAACAAATAATGCAATAAGAACCCCGAATTCTCCAAAGGAAATAAAAATGGAATAGTAATATTACTATATTTTTCCCCTCTTTAGCATAACACAAATTCTTTTGGGAATGCACTAAACGCAAAAACAAAAACCACATTCTTTCCATTTCATTCTGTCTTCTTTCCCTAATTTAGAGTATTGTAAGAAACTAAACTCAGATAAATCAAAGTGGACTAGGGTTCTACCCAATGTGTTTGGATATAGCTTTTTGCTGGAAGCTAATTTGTTTATTTTCCAGTTAAATTATAGTTGCACTTGTATCTAAGCTAAAAAGGTAATAAACACCATTTTTTTTTTTTTTTTTGTTTCTCACAGTCTCTCAACCTCTCCAGGCAATTGCTCAAGTGGGGTTTCCATTTCTCAAACCCACAAAAGTTTTTCTCCATTTCTTTCTTGAAATCAACTCAAAATTCAGTCTTTCTTTCAATTTTTTCTGACCAAACAAACAAAGAAACAAATCAAGTTCATTCATTTGAGTGTACCTACCGATCTTTGAGTGTCCCAAGCGAGCCAGACAGTGGAGAAGTGGCCCCACCCAAGCTTTCTCTGCACAACATAGCACCCATTCTTGAAAGTATCACCGACTTGGACCTTGTGGTACCCTCCTCGCCTGTAATCCTCGCTGCCCTCTTCCTCCGACGAGTAATCACTCGCCTCGCTCCGATTATCCGCCATTGTTGAATAATCGAATGCTGAACAAACAAACAAAAAATGGGTTTGGTTGATTTTGATGAGTTTGATGAACTGTGAAGAAGAATGAGGAAAAGAGTGGGTTTGGTTTGGTTCTGCTCCTCTCTCTGGTAGGTGGAACTGAAAAAAAAAAAAAAAAAAAAAAAAGAGTAATTAGGGTTTTTGAGTGTTTTTTGTCTTGCCGGGAAATTAAAGGGATTGCATTATGATTGCTCTTCAAAAAAAAAGGAAACAAAAAAATAAAGAAAGAAAGTGACTGCTTGTTCGTTGTGCGGGTTTTTTTTTGTACATGTAATAGCCCATGGGAGGTATAAAGGGTCCGTTTAGATTGAGCTTATTGTTGCTGGAACTGAAAACTGAAAATACTGTAGCAAAATAATTTTTAAATGTGTGAATAGTATCATGGGATCCATAAACAGTGCGTGAATAATACGTGAACAGTATATAAATAGTATTTTTTGTCCCCTACACAGTGATTTTACTGTTCACGTGCAAAGAAAAAAAAAAAAAAAAAAAGCATGAAAACGTAGAGCTGAAACGCAAGTTTCAGCTCTACCCAAACGCTCACAAAGTGTATTAAACCCACGTTTGGTTTGCCGTGACTTATTTTTGATGCGATGTATGTTATAATAACATGATATTATAATTTTTGATTTATTTTATTTTTTTAATATTATCATAATTTAAAATTATAAAATATATCATATCATCTTAATTTTATAATAATGTTCTTAAATAATAATGTTATGATGTAAAAATTACATTAATATTACAATAGTGTAATATTATGATTGATAGCATATCTCGTAGGTGTTAAGATTGATAGAATCAAGATTCAAGACAAGAGTGTGCTGGTTTGATTGTGATTGTTGCTTCAGATAGGGCCCACTGATATGATTTTTTTTTTGTTTTGGGCCCAAAGAGATGGTAGTGGCCCATATGCATTACAAAAAGGCCCAATTGGCCCAAAATAGTCACATGCACTACTTGGGTATACAGAATTATAGATTATAGAGAACCAAGGGCCTAGGCTGTTTGAGCTAGGTTTGATTCTAGTCATGGATGGCATAATCCCAGCTAGGAACGTATAAATAATATGCATTAGAGAGATTTTTTGGACCAAATGAGAAAATAAGTCTAAGCTTACCCTAATCCCATTAACATACTTTCCTGAATCTTGTTGACATATCCTAAGATCTTATGAGGATCTTACTCAATCATTAATAATAAATCAAAACCAATCAAAGGCCTTCTAAAGTGGGTAACCACTCACTCTTTAAGAGTGATTTTAGTTGGGTAGAAAATGGTAAAGACAAAATGGAAATTTAATTGATATTTTCTGTTGTTTGGTAAATTTAAATTTAAAAAAAAAAAAAAAGTATAGGAAACAAAGAGAGTAATGATCATTTTCAACCAAACTCACCATTTTTAATCTTTCAAAATTGGAGGAAAATAGAAGAGAAAATATCTTACATAAGTGATTTGACAATTTTTACCTCATTAATTTATTAAACACAATTCAATATAGGATTATATTGCCATCAAATATATATATAGGTATATATTAGGAATTTAATACAATATACATACCTTTTTTTTCCCTATCCCTCCTACCAAACAAAGCTTAAAACATACAGTATTTGTAATATGAATCCTAAACTACAATAATTCAGCACTCAATTCTGAGATTTTAGGTTAATATATCTAGTAATCTGCTAATTTAGTGTTTTAGACACTAATTTGCATAGCAGGTGAACATTATAAATTAATATCAAATGGTTCTGTTAGCTGCAAAATTTTGTAGTTTAGATTGTACATTACAACCTTCCAATAATTTAGAGTGGATGGTTGCGATTGAACCTAAATTAAAAATCTCTAAAGGCAACGTACCAATAATTCTTTAGCTTTTTTTGGGTGGTTCAACTGCCATGGCTATGTTGATAAGAGATAAATATGAAATATCGTAGATATAGTGTCCAAAATGATGATTGACAGGCTTAACTTTTGTAGCCCTAAAGTCTTTTTGTTTTTTAATAATCTAGTCCTAGTAGTAGTCGCTAAAGCTCTCAAAGTATAGTTTTCTTCAAATAAAGTTCAAACTGAGCCATATGGCTGAATGAAAGGTAGCTGGAATTTTTCTTGAGAAAGCAGAGATTGGCTGTCCTTTCCAGCCAACATTTGCCTTTAAAATGCACTCATTAATTTAATTCCAAAGCATAATTTGATTTTTTTTTTTAAATGACCATTTTAACGGGTGTCTTTAGACTTTAGGTCAATTATTAATAAACCATTTTTAAAAAATTTTAATACCATTTTCACAAAAAATTATGAAAAGCCCTAAAAAAAATCTATTACCTTTTTCTTTTCTCATAAAAATTTCTAAAAATATTCCTTAAACCAATATGTTTAAGGCGTGCATTAGATTTTTTCCTTTTTGTTTTTTTTTTTGGTTAACAATAATAATAATGTTATTGGCAAGCCGGAGATACGTCTACCTTGCAAGAAAAGTTCAGCATAAATTGGTGAGGAGTGAGGAGAGCTTGACCAATTCGATATTTCGTGTGCACAAGTCTATGGTATACCCTTTTACTCAATCGATTCAATAAACAAGAGAAAGCTACCTGGGAAGCCTTATGTGTTTTTAAATGTTTGCCGATTCTAGATTACATCGAAGAGAACGTTTATCTTAATATACAAGAAAAGTTGATTTTATTGTTTACTACAATCAGCTGGTCAATAAAATAAATTGACTTTGGCTCTGGAAAGAAAATAAAGAAATAATGGCCAAGAAAACTAGTTCAACTCGCCGTATCTTTTTGATTGTCTAGTTAATGTCTCTTTTGATAAATTCCCAATCTTCATCGTCTAGTTAATGTCAAATCTAAGTTAAACGCGTCAATTGTTGTCTTGTTGTGGAACAATCTGCCAAAGATGAATACAATTATTTTGTTGATGTTTCAGGCTTTACTGGGGTTTTCTTTTTCTTTTTTTGGCTAATTAATTGGCTTTACTGGGTTTAAGATATGCTTGTCCGATGTCACTATATTGACCTGTAGCTGCTTGTCTAATTCAATGTTAATAGCCTTTGAGTTTGTTCACCAATCAAACAAATTGACCCTGAAAATTTCAAACTCATTTTTCAACAATATAAACTTGACCTCTTGCATGTTTTACCTCATGAATTTTGATGTAAAGCGTCGGCAAAGTCTGACTAAATATCAAGACTTGTTATCTTTTTCTTTTTAAATTGTCATATATGCAGGGCAGCTTGATGCGTTTAGGAGTCTAAAGTGAAAATTGATTATCTTGTTTTAGATGTAAAATTATTACTAATTAACATAAACTATATACGTAGAATTCTTTCTTTTTCTAGAAATTTTATAGACACAAAAAATTTGACTAAACTTTTCACACTTGTTGATATGGCAGATTGATAGTGGTAAATAAAAGAGTAGTATTAATAGTAGACCTAGACGAAAACTAGTAAAAATTTGCTAACTCAACTATTATTATTATTTTTTTTTTTTTTTGAAGTGCAGCATTTACAATATTTTTTATAACAAATCCTAAATTTTAAGTTGCTTATTGTTTTCTATTTGAAAACATCACTATAATTATTTTTTTGTCATAATAATAGGCTATAACAATTTGCTATTTAGCATTTGTTGTAAAAGTATTATGAAAAATATTGTGGACTTAACATTTTTCTCACTTTTTTGTTTGTTTTTTATTTAATAAAAAAATATTATTTTATTTATTGATTATATATAACCCTATTGGTTAAAATTTGGGGGCTTTTTTTTACTTAGGGCCTTAGGTGACCGCGTCTGTTGCTCTACCATTCAGCCGGCCCTGCATATATGTATATGTTTTGGACTTTAGGGTAGAGATGACAATATTGCCCCGCTTCACCTTGACTTGCTCCTCCTTGCTTCGCCCCCTGTGGGTTTTTCCTGTCTTGCATAGGTGGTGCGATGGGGATGGGACAAGATTTTAACCCCTGCCAAAGAGTAAGACGGGGATGGGTTTACATTTTGGCCCCACTCTGCCCCTCTTAGCTCTATCCCCGTACTACTCCGCGTTGATAAGGGCTATAATTGTAAATTGTTCATACCTTAAATCCCTATCATTTAAACAAACAAATCAATACTGGCTTATTTAAATGCATGAATGTTAAGATTTTTGTTTTTGTTGTGATATTGACTTGTTAAACACTTGGATAATATTATTAAGTTCTTGCTAAAAATTAGTTTGATTTGATGGGATAACTTTAGTTGTAATTTCAACTATAATTATATTAGGGAATAGGTTTTATTAGAGAAAAAATTGTAATAGTTGTTAAACAAATTAACACGAAGTAGAATTTTATAGGACAAGGCAGGGTAGGGTGAAGATCCCATCCCCTCCCCATTGTTATCCCTATTTAGGGGGACTATGGAAGGTTGTTAAGATGTATTTTAGTGAGCAATTTTTTATATTGAAAAGAACAATGTTTTACTAAATATATATATATATATATATATATATATATTAATAAGCAACCAAACCTTCTTTCTTTGACAATTCAAACTTGAATAATATAAGTTGAACGTAGCTCAATCTTCTTTCTTTTTTTCTTTTTTCTTTTTTTAAGGAAAGCTATGGTATTAGTACTTGATGATTTTTGGAAGGTAAGATCGGGAATTCAGTTTCCTATGGGTGTGACAATAGTATTTATCTATAAAGAAAGAAAGAAAAAAATGTTTCTTTGTAACTACTCACCTAATCATGTTATCCTCTCTCTCTCTTTGCGTTTGCACAACTGCACATTGTGCATGCACAAAGTACACCATATATATTGCGCCGTTTCTTAGGGAAAAAACAAAAATGATAGGAAGCTTCCTTCTCAAAATTCTTCTTGGTGGTACTTCGTTTGTTCCCCCATATGACATTCCACTACGCATCTTGGAGGAATAAAATGTGGTCTTATACTCTTATAATAATAACAAACTAAGGATTGATTTGGATACTGTTTATTTTACTGAAACTGAAAATTTATTGCTGAAAGTACTATAAATAAAGGTAAAAGTTAATTGAAATAGTACAGTGAAACTCATTAATAGTAATGTAGGGATAAGGGCCCAAAATTATATATTGGGCATTGGGTTTTGGTGGAAGACGTTGATTGATCTAAGGATTACTAAACAATAGTGAGGATGTTAAGTTCAAAGTTCCATAAGTAACATGAAAGTAGAAAGGTTAGGAAATGTGGTATGACAAGGAGTGTCTCCTCGGATAAACAAGCACAAGTCAAACGTATATTCTATTATTCAAAGTGACCTTCTAGGAAATTTCGCTGAGAGAGACGTGCATCATGAACGTACTAGAAGAGTGAAAGTTAGGAAATATCTAAGGAAAAGTTGCTGTCACCACATTGAATGCTTTGCAGCTAACTTTCTGGCCACATTTATGTGGAGAAGACTCTTGAACAGTGCTGCCTTGGCTACCACAATTCACAGAAAGCCAGGGAGGGTGTCTGATGGGACAAGCACTCAAGTAGTGACTCAAATGATCAATAAGTGTAGGATCAAGATAGTCCAAGATGAATTATATAATATAAGAGATCCTCCATTGATAGAGGATCGAAAAAAGAGAGAAAAAAGCACTGTAACAAGCAAAATTGTATTTGTAACTGTTTCCAATTAACATACATTAGAACTTACTCCTCGGACCGGGCCGAGAATGAATTTATTTTGGTCAATAATTCTGGCTTTTGTTTGATTAGCTTTCAAACAAATTTTATCTGTTGTCCAACTCATTAGGATTTAGTTCTCCAATCCACTTTCTATAAATTTATTGTGTTAGGCTCACTGGACCTATATTCCTTTACATTTTGGATTTAGGGTTCAAAACGTGCCCTTACAAGTAACAAAAATAATTTAAATAGTGAAATAATTTATAATTTTCATTGCAAAGCAAGAAATGAACAACAATAAAAATTAAACTACATATTGAACAACAATAATTTTTATTTTCTTTTATTGAAGTCTGAAGAGTAAAGATATTTGCGAACTTCAATACACGCGATTTCTTTTATTTTTTTACCTAATACACGCGGTTTCACCTAAACGAAAAGGTCCAAAACGAAACACTTGCACAGCTGCACCCAAGTTTGTCTTTCTCAGTTTTCCAAAAAAAAAAAAAAGTTTCTCTTTCTCAAAGTATTTCTAGAATGATAGCGATAGATCCAGCCGAGAAGGTCGCAAACTCGCAATTTTCTTCAATGAAGAAAAATATATATATATATATATATATATATATATATGTATGTATTTCTAATAGTTTTGCAGATTGAGTGTACTCTTTTCTAATGGGAACCAAGAATTGGTGGCAAATTTATACATACATATTAATAGTCAAAGTGGATAGAAAATTCAATTGAATTCTAAATTAAAGTCTAATTTTGTGTTGTGTGCCTCATCTAATTTTTAAATATGTGTGTCAAGTGAATTATTAGATATAAAATTAAAGAGTCTAAATTCAATTAGATTCTAAATTGAATTTTAATTAGAGTTCAATTTTGCGCTATGTGTCATATTTAATTCTTTAATCTTTGTGGCAAGTGAATTATTGGGTGTAAAAACCGAAGAGTCTAAATCCAATTAAATTCTAAATCATATATATATATATATATATATATATATGGTTTGGCTTATCTCCAATACTTTTTTAACTAGAATCTTCTTTTATTTTAATGAGAAATTGTCACATCATCCATTAACTAAATAAAATATGGAGATTAAAACGCCCTACCACTTGCCATTATATATTTAAAATGAAAGGACATGTTCAATTAAAAAATTATTAGAGGTAAGCCAAACTCATATATATATAATGAGAAACTATTATATATTTTAGAAATTAAAGGCTTAAAAAATGTGTAAGTTGTAATTCTTACACCAAATTGTTTTTGAAATTGTAATTGTTTTTAAATGTACTTATGCATATGCACGGGGTTACACATTAGTTATTTTTATAATTTTTTATGGTAAAATGATTTTTTTTTTTGTGGAGAGTGAAGGTAAAATGATGTTAAAAAAAAAAATAATGAATTGTGATTCGATTAACATATATGTTTAAAGAATAATTCAATGGTTAGAGGATAGAGGATTTGAACTTATTGAAATTTTAAATCATTTTTATTATGCATTAATCATAACTATCAACGCTAATAAATATGAAAAAAAAAAAATCATTTGCATCTATAAATTTATTGTTCTAGAAGCCAATGCCAAATCAGATATATCATATATGTGATGGCCCAACACGTGTCACCAAGACACACCAATCAAATATTGTCATGTACATTCAATTTCATTGAGGTCATCCTTTTTTTTTTTCTATGAATTCATTGAGGTCATCCTCGTCGATCAATGCGTACACCAACATTTATAAAGATTTTCTTTCAATAATTTCTGTATACTCAGTTCACAATTAATGGAACGATAACATATGCAGTGACGCACATTTGCTATTTAGCTCTGCCAATCTCAGTCTACGTGCTACGTCTCATTATATATTTCAATTTTCAGACAGTACTAGTTCTAACTTATAACGTGTCAGTTTCTCCAAAAAAAAAAAAAAAACTTGTAACGTGTCAAAGCCATCCTCACATAGGTGAGGTTTTATTCATCAAAAAGGAAGAAAAATAAAGTGAGGTTTTAACAGCTTCTTGACCAAAAGTGACACTCGAATTTAGGTTTATACACTCAATTTATTACTTATTAACCCTGACAAAGAAATAATTAAATAAGAAAGACCTACCGCCCACGCCTCTTCGACCGAAAAGTTGATATTTGGTATAAATTTACGCGTAGAGAAAGTCTAAAGACATGAAAATTTTGACATTTAATGCAGTAGATTTTTAATAATAGTTAAAAAAATGATATTAATGATAAGTCTAAATGAGAACCAATCAAATATTACCAATTTAACGGGTACCAAAAAAAATGGTCAAATTTTTTGTGTATGTGACCTAACTCTTACATATATAAAGGCACTTAGAGGTAGAATTTATTTTATATAATAATTCTTCCTCCTCAAGACCAATCACTCATCTTTAAAAAATAAAATAAAAACTCAAACCTTGTTACAGAATCTTAAGAAAAAACTAAATTTATTTATTTTTTATTACAAAAACCTTACAAATCAACATGATTGAATATGCGATTGATATTATATTAACTGTAAGGACGCGATTCGTGGCGGACCGTAACGGTGTTGGGTTCGTACGTGAAAAGGCCCCTAACAATATCATTTGTAGAGCGTGGGTTTGGAAGGCTAGGCCTTGATTGATAGGCGGTGGGTTTTTCGCGGTGTTCGTACAAGCTAAGTTTTCCTACACCCCAGGAATCTTTCTCCTGGAGGTGGGCTGGGAGGCTCTGGTTTTTGGCCATTTTTCTCAACCCCCTCTTTAGGTTCCTCATTTTTCCTTTTATATTTCCCTGCGTTTATTGTCCTTCGTCCACGTATAGGGTCAACCTTTCCAAAATTGATACTTGTCCCATCAGCCCATATTCAAAGTCGTTGGGGGTGGTTGTAAAAGCCAAAGACTGCGGCTCTGTCAGGTTCAGAGCATTGAATGGTAGTAAGAGCAGCTTTCCCTGGATATTTTAGATCTTTTGTCCGGGTTTCGGTCCTATACCGTTTTTACCCTTCCTTCAAAAAGGGGGGGGGAACTTTGGGTCTGCCGAGGACTGAGCCGTCCTCGGCGATGTCCACAGGCTATTTGGTCGAGCTTGGGCCATAGCCCTCCTCAGCTTGGGCCTTCGGATTTTCCCCAGGTAGATGGGCCCGGCCCGTACATCATTTGGGCCCCACATTAACAATATAATAAATAATTATCTAAATTTTATCCTTTTTTATATTTAAAAGAGAATCATATTTCTTGCAATCTTGCACTATGCAATCAAACTATTGGACTTACCCAACCTGAAAATAAGGACATTTTTAAGGTTTAAGGGTGGGGTGGGGAAGGAGGGGGATTTTTCTTTTCTTTTCTTTTTTTGCATTTTTGTCTTAAGTGGATTTGAGGCATGATGATGTTCATGGGCTTGGATGGTCATTTGCGTATGGCCAATGCAGGTTAGGATGCGTGGGTTTGGGCATGGCGGAGGGCAATGCCATGAGGGAGGGAAAATATGTAATAAATTGCATGAAATCTTTTATCATATTATATCATATCATATCATATATACTATATAATAAAATTAGAGCTTAGAAGTCGTAGTTGCGCCAAGTGACTACTCTCACTAATTAGTAAATTAATTTTATATTATTTGTTAGAATATATTTCCTCAAATTAAGGAATAATATTTGACAACGGTTTATTAATTTAGATAAAATTTTATCATTCAAATTTCAACAAATTTAAATTCTATTTAAACTAAAAGTCTATTATAAAAAATTCTAAACTAAATCTAGACAACAATTCACGTTTTATTTCTTTTTAAAAAAAAAAAAAAAAACCTTTTAACTTCTATCAAACTAAAAGTCTATTATCAACATTTTAAGAACAACTAAGGGTCTGTTTGGATACTGCTTATTTTGTTTAAAACTGAAAATTTATTACTGAAAGTACTGTAGATAAAAGTAAAAGTTAGTTGAAATAGTACAACGAGACTCATAAATAGTACAAAAAATGCATGAACAATACCGTGGGACCCACCATTTTTTCAACAAAACTCAAAATTTTTTCATCCCCAACGCAATCCAAATGCACACTAATTAGTAAATTAATTTATATTATTTTTTATGATATATTTCCTCAAATTAATGGATAACATTATAAATTGTTTAATTTAAATAAAACTAAAAGTCTATCATCAAAATTTTCTAAACTTAAAAACCAAACAACTCACCATTTTGTTTTTGTTTTTGTTTTTTCGTCAAATTGCATCTTATTAAATTAATATTTTATAAGGATATTAAGCTGCAATACTCTTGACTAAGAGATAAGATTTAACAATAATTTGATTTAGATAAAAATTTATCATCTAAGCGTGTGTTTGGATTGCGTTGGGGATGAAATTTTTTTGTATTTTGATGAAAAAATGGTGGGTTCCACGGTATTGTCACTCAGTTTTTGGTAATAAATTTTCAGTTTCAACAAAATAAGCGGTATCCAAACACACCCTAAGTTTTAAAAATTTAAATTCTACTTCAACTAATAGTCTATTATCAAAAATTTTAGACAAAAAAAGTCATCCTTATAATTAAATCCCACACAATACACTCCACATTGTTGTCTTTTTTTCACTTTTTTTTTCCCCAAGTTGCAACTTACGCTTATATTTTAATCTAGTAAAATTATCTCACTTATTGTTCTTTTCTTTTGAATTTGCTTGAAGGATATTATGCGAAAGGAAGCTTACTATAAAGAAGCAAATGCGAAAGGAAGTTTACTATAAAGAAGCAAAACAATTGACACTCATTTAAGTTCTTGGTTCTTTTACGTTAGTTTTAAAAATTTTTAATATTTTATATTCTCAATTTTTTAACTCTTTTGTGTATGTTTTGATTTTGGGTTTTGATTAATGTATTTAATCTGTGAGTGTGTTAATTTTTTTTTTTTAATTATACTGTCACTAGGAAAATAATATGAATTGATGAACTATTTTGTTTATTATTATTTGTGGTGGTTAGGGCATAGATTAAACATAATCCAAATATGAATGATCAACCTCATTCCATATATCATATTAAGGAATTAACACAAAGCACAAAAATAATTTTAAAAAATAAAAATAGATAAACACTAATAAAGTCCAAACTCTGAACAATTAGAACTTATGTGGCGATTGGTACCGGGAATCCACATTATTCGTAGCATCCCAATTACTAGGAATATGATGCCTTGCAATCTAGATGCCTAAGAATGTAGCTATTTCTATGTTTGGTTTAACTGGGAATCTAATAAGATTCATAGGAATATGAGATTATAATTGTAAGGACTCAATTTATAACGACCCCAAAATGATATTGGGTTCGTATGTTAAAGGCCCAAACAATATAATTTGTAGAGCGTAGGCTTGAAAGGCTAGGCCTTGGTCATCGGACAGTGGTTAGTCGTGGTACTCATTTTTTTGGCGCATGGAGGTGAGCTAAAGTTATCAGTGGATCTTGTTCATGAAGCTTAATGTTCTTATTCTTCCTTTCCCTTTTCTGGGTACCCTGGTTTCAGGCCCCCCCTTTTTTGACGCATAAGCTTTCACATTATATAGCCCTTTTCGGTTGATCCTGACCCTCCATCTGTTGATTAGGCAGATACCTACTCTAGTACCTGTCCCATCAGCTGTCTCCCCCCACTCTCTGTTAGTTGCAATAACCGAAGCCACACTGTTCAGGAGTCTTTTCCCATTAATATGGCTAGGACGTTTGTGGGCGCATTTAATGCGGAGGTGACGTCTTTACCTTGAACCACCCCCACTCCGTACCCCCACGTGAGTCCCATTCTACTAGCCTCTTCTTCTGGGGGCGCTTTGGAGGCTGCCTTTGACGACATGTCGCTCTTCCCTTTGAAGTCTTGGGATGCTGAGGACAGGGTCATCCTCGGCTACATCACTAGGCTATTTGGTCTTTCACCACTTGTCCTCGGCAACTACTCTCCTTGGCACGGGCCCTAGGTCCTAATGGAAAGTGGGCCGGGTCATAAGTTCTCTGGCCCCACAATAATGTTTGGTTTATTCTTAAAAATTTTAAATGAATTATTTATTTTCCCCATACTATCCTTAGATTTATAAATCCTACATCAAGTCTTCTTTCTTTCTTTTTTAATCTTCCTCCAAATAAATAATGACAAACAAAATGTAAACAATAAATTATGAATTTATGACAAATTTAATAAAACTATAGTCTAACATTTCAAAATGACAAGTACAATACAAAAATAATTATTTAAATTCTTATTTTTTATGAACAATCTTGTTAATAAAAACAAATAATTTATTTTACTTTAGCATCTAACCAATCCCAAATAGGAGATATAAAAAGGGGAAAAATTAATTCTTAACCATAATTTTAAAAAGAGCTTAATTCATAACAAAACAACCTGATAACGTTTAGGTTTATAAGATATTGATGATTTGTTTTATATTTTATCTCCATTGCTTAAATGATAAGAAGAAAAGGTTAAAATTGTCAATTTATAAAAAATACAATTTATCTGAAGCTTGAAAATCTGGATACCCATCTGCTTTAAAAGAGAATCCACATTCCTACAAAAAAAAGGTTAAGGGGGAATCCGGATACCCTTAGCATCTGATTCCTTGGGGTGATTTGCAACCAAACATGAGAATCTTTAAACATTTTTAGGAATCATAAAACATTACCCTGTACCAAATGTCACATTAAAGTAATTTTTTTATTATTAAAATTACTTATTTTAGAATTTATTATTACTATTTACTTAGTAACTTTGTTTTAATTATTATTTTAAAAAAAATTAGCTTACATGTGAATCTTCATCAAGTCATGCATCGCATGCGAATAATCTTAGTAATAAATATGGAAGGTCCCTAACATCACTTTTAACCTAAAGATCTAGAGGCCATTTCTCTCAATGTAATAAGGCCTGCAATTAAATGTTTAAATCTCATTCATTTTTGTGTCATATAGTTAAGTAATAAGTTGGGAAAGATTACTTCAAACTAATTTGAAGCCCAACTTTGCCTTTTTAAAATTATGAAATTAAAAATGATGCAATTAAAACTTTGAAGTTGTAAAAAAACAATGGTTTTTAAAAAATAAAAAATAAACATACTTGAGTTTTTAAAAAATGTATATATATATACCCACACAGAGTTTAGTCTTTTTGCAATTTTTTTGGAGTAATTTTGCAAATATTCTAAGAATATTATTACAGCAAATCAAGGATCATGTTTGTTTGATGAGCTGTTTGGTAATGTAACTAGAACAACAGTTTTCAGTATTTAAGCAACATTATACGTATTTTTACACATTTTTTTACTCACACATATTTTCTAAAAATATAAATAACGTTACTAGAATAACATTACCAAACATCCCTTACTTTCAATTTTCTCAAATAATTAGATCTCCAACTTAAAAAATTATAATAAATAAATTTAAATAATTCTTTAGGAAAATAGGGCCAAAATGGCCCTATACCACCTTTTTTTGAAATTTTTAGCAACAAAACACTATTTCGGAAATAAATGGCAAAGTACCACTTTTTCCAGAACTCGAGTTTCAGAAACTCGAGTTCCTCAAAAAAATTATGTGGTACTCGAGCTTGGTAAAGTCGAGTACCATTTACACAATACTCGAGTATACCAAACTCGAGTACATTTTATAAATAAAATGCAAAAAAAAAAAAAAATTACACAGTACTCGAGTTTGGTTAACTCGAGTACTGTGTAAATTTTTTTTTTTTTTCTGTTTTGTTTTGTTTTTTTGTTTGGGGATATACAAAAAATAAATATAAAGATAAAAATAAGTATTCGAATATACAAAAAATAAACATAAACAAAACAAAACAAAACAAAACAAAAAAATTTACACTGTACTGTGTAAGCAGATTTGAATATACAGTAAATATGATATGCAGAGAGAAAATTTTATTAATGTAGAAACAGATTTTATCAAAGCAGAAAAATATATTCGATTATTGTGAAATTCAAACATGAAAAAGAATTCAGATTTGGCATTTAAATTTAGAAAACACGATTTCACTTGGTGTTTTATGAGAAAACAGTGAAAATTTTTTTAAATAGTGAACAGAAAATAATTTATGCAAAAAAGAGAGCGAATAATTTCATAAATAATGCTGAACAAAAAATAATTTTATGCAAAATCGTAGAATTTGTTTATACGGAAAATAGTGAACAATTTTAATTAATGTAAAAATTAAATTCATATTTCGAAATTAAAATCTCTATATTTTACAATGCTTCTATTTAAATAAATAAAATTCTTATTTTTATCTTTATATTTATTTTTTGTATATCCCCAAACAAAAAAACAAAACAAAACAGAAAAAAAAAAAAAAAAATTTACACAGTACTCGAGTTTACCAAACTCGAGTACTGTGTAAATTTTTTTTTTTATATTATTTATTTATAAAATGTACTCGAGTTTGGTATACTCGAGTATTGTGTAAATGGTACTCGAGTTTACCAAGCTCGAGTACCACATAATTTTTTTGGAAAAAGTGGTACTTTGCCATTTATTTTCGAAACAGTATTTTGTTGCTAAAAATTTCAAAAAAAGGTGGTATAGGGCCATTTTGGCCAGGAAAATAGGGTACACAGCCGTCCGTGATGGAGAGGCAGTACTTTGCTTTGCCCACATCCCTGCTCCTCTTGCGGTCTCTGGTCAAAGTTGTTTAGCCGCGAAAATCAAAGCCTTCTCTCTTAAAGATGTATACCTCACAATTACAATAATGCCAAGCTTGTTCCCCCACAATTTCATAAAAAATATGTGTGAATATGCTGTAAAATTCAGATAGCATTTAGGGCAATTTAGTCATTGTAATGAAAAGACAACCCCAACTTTTGCCTTTGAGAATTTATATATATTATTTTAGGGTCATCTTTTTTGACAATTATTTAGAAAGTAAAAGAAGACAAAGAACGAGGACTATATACTTTTTAAAACCGGCCATGTAAAGTAAAATGTGAAATAATTGAGCGTTGGGCTGTGTGAAAGTACTTGACAAAAAGAAGTGGCTCTGTTAAAGTGCTTCAATAAGTCTTTAGTGCTTATGCCCAAAATAAAATTGAATCGAGTGTTTTTAGATTAATTGTTAATAAATTATTTAAAAGAATGTTAATATAATTTTTATGAAAAGTATAATAAATTATCAAAATAATTAATTATATTTTTTCTCATAAAAAATTTCAAAAAATATTTTCTAAACCAATAACTTAAGCATCCATTAAATTTTGCCAATGAAAAAGAAAAAAAAAAAGGGTGCTAAGTGGCATTTCGATAGGAATTTGGAAGTTATGGGCTTTTGGGGTAAATGGTGAACAGTGAATAATGGGCCCTCTGCCCTCTGAAATAAAGGGTGGCCCACAATGGGTTAAAGAATAAAGAAAGTGGATTGAGCTGTGGTAGGGTCAATGATAGTTCAATTTCTTCTGATAATTAAATGCACGGAAGATAAGAAATTCATACTTGCTTTGGGGATTGTATGTGTATCATTCCATGTACTGATTGTACTTTTCCCCACTTTATTAAAGGCTAATCTAACCATCCTAGCTACAACTTTTGAATGTTGTAACTTTATCATTCTTAACTTCGTGGATTAGTATTTGAATAGCCACTTGGCATGGCGTGTGGTAGGAGTCTCAAACTTGGTCATATTTGTGAGTTCAAGAGTTACCGAATTTAAATAGTGCGTTTCGCAAAAATATAGTAAATATAAGTGGGTCGGGTCAATAATCACACATGCAAAACTCTTTTTGTTCATAAAAAAAATGGTATTTGAATAATTCTTTGACACACATCCAAATTTCACAAATTAATGATTTATAAGATTGTGAGTAGCAAATATTTTTTGTCCATACAAATCACTTTTAATTGACCACTCACAATTATATAAATAAACAAATTATGAAATTTAGTGTAAAAGTAATTGTGTCGGTGACTCAGTAGTATTGTTGCATGAAATAAGCACTCAAATTATTGTACTATAACTTTTTCTCCCCCCTGTTAATTTTAGATTGAGAAGGAGACTCTGGAAGAATGCGATCAATATAGGAATTCCCACTACTAACTTTGTGAATGACAACAAACTTTTTTCCAAATGAAACGACTAGGATGAAGGAAGAGTGGACAAACCACAGTGCAAGCCTATCGACAATAAGGAAAAATTGATCCCAAAATATCTACTTCTTTGTCACAATTTCAGCAGTAAATTTAGATCAATTTATAATTCCTTTCGATAAAAGAATTCAAAGAGAATTATTTGAATTTTATTTTATTAAAATAAAATTTATGGAAGGATTTGAGCTTTATTAATATGTTGATTTTTAAATGACTATATATAAGATATCATTTCAAATCCATAATAATAATATAAGTGTTTTTGTTTGAATAAAATCTCCCAAAATCCACAGCATCATGTGTTATTAAATTTATATTAAACGATTTATATTTTATACTGGTAATTGTTCTTTAAATACATTGATTTTAAATATTCAAATCCAAACACAACCTTTTCTTTATATCTTTTGGAAACTATACTTGCCAAAAAGAAAGTGAAGCACCTAATGCTTTGAAATGATTCCGAAAGGAACAAGCATGCAGATCACGCTGATTTGGGTGAAATTTATTTATGATGGAGGTTGAAATGAAATGATCAATCAAAACTACAGAGCAGTTTCACTATCTCTGTCATTCTCTTTTTCAATTTAAATGGATCATCTATGGCACCGACTATAAGCCAAACTACTTGGGGAATTCTTTGCCTAACGTGAAGAATAGACTAGAGTGCATTAAACAACTTAGTATATAGTGGTTTACTTACCCCAAATTTTTTTTTTTTTAAATTCAATGGTTTCAGAATGTAGACAAACTAGGTTAAGACTTAAGAAGCTTTATATTTTGGTGGTAACGTCACACTTCACACCTTAGATTGCTTTTAAATCAGTCCTTCAACTTTTATATATATATATATATATATATATATATAATTCAAATCTTATTATTTAAATTTCACGATTATTACAACAATGTCAATGTATTCATTTATTATAGTCTGTTACATTTTCATCGTTAACCTCCTTAAAAGCGATATCATGTTTAGGTGGGATAATAACAAGTTCTAGAATATGTTGATAGAAGCATGTTAATATTATTGTAATAATTGGTAGTGTGAATTTGTAAGTCTGATAAAGGGATCCATTAGAAGTAACTTCCAGTGTAGAGGATGTAAATAGTATTTTAGTTGATTCTCAGGGGGATGAAAATATTTTAGCCGTGTGTGCCTATGTGAAATAAAAGTAAAACAATATCTGCACTACAAGGATTTTTTTTTTTTTTTAAATTTAATTTTTTGTTGGTTTTCTCATGCCCACTATACTAATAATTAGAGCATTCACAGCAAGGTTCTAAAAAAATACATAGTTTTTAGCAACTCAAGAATATACTTTATCTATTTTAACAACTCATTTTACAATGCACCTAATATCAAAGGTTTTATTTTAACAAACAACATATTAAAATAATATAAACAAACAAATAAAATAAATTTAATAAACACTACACATGGAGAGAGAGAGAGAGAAAATAATTTAGGTAAAATTTTATCATTTAAATTCTAATTTTTTTTTGAACGAAAACGAAAAAAAAAATTTTAATTATATTCAAACTAAAAGTTTATTATCAAAAATTCAAAACTAAATCAAGACAACAACCCACGTTTTCTTTCTTTAAAAAAAAAAACATTTTAACTTCTACTCTAACTAAAAGTTTATTATCAACATTTTAAGAACAACTAATTAGTAAATTAATTTATATTATTTGTTATGATATATTTCCTCAAATTAAGGGATAATATTTTAATTTTTTTAATTTAAATAAAAATAAAAGTCTATTGTGGGGTCCAAATAATTTATGGGCCGGGCCCATTTACCCGTGAGGAGGCCAGAGGCCCAAGCCGAGGAAGGCTATGGCCCAAGCTCGGCAGAATAGCCCTGGGATTCAGCCGAGGACAGTTCAGTCCTCGGCAGACCCAAAGTCCCACCAGAAAGAGGGGTAAAAACGGTATAGGACTAAAACTAGGAAGAAAAATCTAAAATATCCAGGGAACGCTGCCCTTACTGCCATTTAATACTCTGAACCTGACAGAGCCGTAGTCTTTGGCTTTTACAACCACCCCCAAAGACTTTGGGTATGGGCTGATGGGACAAGTATCAGTCTTGGAAAGGTTGACCCTATACGTGGACGAAGGACAATGAAACGCAGACAGATATAAAAGGAAAGATAAGTAACCTAGACAAGGGGCTGGGAAAAATTGCCAAAAACCAGAGCCTCCCAGCCCCCCTCCAGGAGAAAGATTCCAGGGGTGAAGAAAACTTAACCACGCATGACCACCACGAAAAACCCACCACCTGGTGACTAAGGCCTAGCCTTTCAAACCCACGCTCTCCAAATGATATTGTTTGGGCCTTTTTACGTGCGAACCCAACACTGCTACGGTTCGTTACAAATCGTGTCCTTACATCTATCATTAAAATTTTCTAAACTTAAATACCACTCAACTCACTATTTTATTTTTATTTTTGTTTTTTCGTCAAGTTGCATCTTATTAAATTTATATTTTATTAGGATATTAAACTACAAGACTCTTGACTAATCAGATTTAACAATAATTTAACTTAGATAAAACTTTATCATCTAAGTTTTAAAAATTTAAATTTTACTTCAACTAATAGTCTATTATCAAAATTTTCTGACAAAAAAAGTCATCCTTATAATTAAATAAACAAATATAAATAACACATTAAAGCTTTTATAATGAGAGAAGAAAGAGAAAATAATTTAATATTTGTAGCAACTTACTACATTGAGTTGCTACTACTAACAACTCACTATAACAAGTTGGTAAAATATTTTAAGTTTAGCAACATTGTTGTGGGGTGTTTTTGTTTGTTTGGAGTTATAAAATAACTAAAAAACTATTTTAAGAGCATTGCTATGGATGCTCTTAGAAGGATGGTAAATACCCCACCCTACGTGGGGTTTTTTTGCCTCGTTGCTCACTCCATTCTGAATGTATGTATATGTGTATATTATTTTACTATTTCCTAATATATATATATATGTGTGTGTGTGTGTGTGTGTGTGTGTGTGTGTGTGTGTGTGTCTCTCTCTCTCTCTCTCTCTCTCTCTCTCTCTCTCTCTCTCTCTCTCTCTCTCTCTCTCTCTCGTCTATTTTGGAGTCATCTCACTAGGAATGACAAAATACCTCAAATTCAACTCGCCTTTATTTTACCCCATGAGTTTTTCCACCTCGAAAAAGGGATGAGGAAAGAAGTAAGTATCCATAATCTGACCTCGTTTCGCCTTATTGTCATTCTTAATAGTCATGGTCATAACTAGATTTCAACTCAAACGTTCAAAGAATGAAAAAAAAAAAATTTACAAATTCAAAAAATAAGAAATATATTGTATTTCAAGATTAAATAAAAACATGGAAAATAAGACTGTAAGAGTAAGATTTATTTAATACTAACAGAATGTAAACAAAGTAAATTATATAAATTCGTTACTTTTAAATACATTTCAACTTAACCATCTATCATAATACAAGTCAAAATTCATTTGAAAGTCATATATCCCATATATTACCCAAATTATAAAACTAAAACAAAGACAATTTTGAGAAAAAAAATAAATAAATGAAGATTTTTTTTATGAATATAAAAAAATAGATAAAAATGGTGAAAATATGAGAAAGTCAACCAGAGGTTTGTTCTTTGAAGGGAACAAAAAATGACACCAAAAAAATATTTTTTTAAAAAGTAGTCCGCTTTGGACCCATTACCATTTATATAAAAAAAAAATATGAGGATTTTTTTTTGATAAAAATGTATTTCAAACCTATGACGTCTATTTCATAACTATTACTTTTTTTTTTAAATTTTTTTATATAAGATAGAAATTCTACTTTTTTCTAATATAAGTGTATATGTGTGTGAAGATCTCTCCTGGAAACTTGAATCCTGACCCTTGCTCCCCACACTCCACAAGCACTACCGCAACAAGGGTGCGCGGTGGTATAACTATTACTCTTTACTAATGAAGAAAAACTAAAAAAAAAAAAAAATTGACTATAAAAAGGAAGTGTCCAAAAGAAGGAAATTACCTTAACGTTGACATAAAACATTGTCAATGAATTCATTCCACAAAATTGTTGATGTGGTACTCTGGAACACCAAATAATTTCTCCTATCATAGATTTGCTTATAATACTAAGGTTATTATAACACTAAAATGGAAAACCCTGTAAATACCCTTTTTTTTTTAGAGAGAGACCCTGTAAATATCATCTAAAATATAAAATGTATATATATATTTTTGAGAATTAAATATAGAACGTATAGTACTATTAAAAAAAGAGTCATTATAATGATAGTTCGATAATGTGGTCGTTGACCATCATTTGTACATTTTCATATATATTTTTTTTCTTGGCTATTATATAATTCATGATTCATGATTAGACACGGTCAACTCATCATAATAATGTATTAAATCATCACCGGCCATGGTAAGTAACGAAGAGCACCTGATTTACCGAACTCATAACTTTTTAATTTTTAATTCTTTGTGTTTTTTTTTTTTAATTTTAAAAAATCTTTAAAAGTAGCAAAGTGTTAATTTCACAATATTTTTATAATTTTTTTTTAGAAACAAACTAATTGTTAAACACATACACTTAATTACACTTTCTCGTCAAACTCAAACACATTGCTTAACTTAAAGTACTATTGAAAAATTATATAACTTTTAAGCAATGGGAAAGAGTTACACTCAAGTAATGTGGAACAACACTCACTTTTTTATTTTTTATAATTTTTATTTTTTTAATTATAAAGAAACTAACGGTTAAATATACACATATAAAAAAAATCTTAAATTGCAAGTTGCTCGGGTTTTTAATCTAAATTTACAATTGAAATTAATTTTTTGTCCACTAGTAATATTAAGTAACAACCTGTCACATAAAATTTGTTGTGAAAATGTTATAAATATAACATTTCTCTATAAAGACGATAGTTTTAAAAAGAAGATTTTATGTTAGACAAACTATCACGCGCTCATTTGGTTCAATTTATTTTTCCAAAATTTAGGAATAATCATTTTAATATATATTTTTTAATTTGATTTTAGAGTTATAAAGATTAGGGAAAAAAAAACTCATTTTCACAAAAAATATATATAGACTTCTTAAATATAAATAGACATTGAATAACATTTCACTTGAAGGGTCTAGATTATAGTAAATATTTATTATTTTTTAATAAAAAATATTAATCCTTTTTTTTCTTCCTGCTAAAAAGTCGAGGCAGTAGCTTGGTCACGTCACACTATAATAATTTCTACTCTTATATATATGTAATAAAATATAAATATAAATATATAAACCGAGATAGGAAAGAGCGTAGAAAGTACGCGCAATATGATTGTGTGGCTTACCAAACAGGAACACACAACGAAACTCTCACAAACTCCACCAAGGCCGCAACTAAAACCTTATAAAATTAAAAATAAAAAAAGTAAAAAAACCTAAAAAGAAAATATATAGTTAACGTAAACAAACAAACATCGCTCAAATTCATAATTGTTGTTTAGTTTTTTTTGAAACTTCTGTTATCGTCGGCTGTTGCTTCAAACTTTATCTCTCTCTCAAAACTCTTTCACCCAAAAAAAAAAAAAAAAAAAAAACCAAAACAAAAATTGAAGAACAAGAACATTGTTTTTTTTAATATTAAAGTTAGTCTTTGATTACAACATTCTTTTACACACACATATATAATACACGTATTTTCATCATTGCGAGAAAAAAGTGAAAAACTCAGAGAGAGAGAGAGAGAGAGAGAGAGAGAGGAGATGAGAGGAATTGAACCGGCCAGGATTCTGATTGCGGTGGCGCTGCTGTTTCAGGCGGCGCTGGTTCTGTGCAGTTTTCCGGCGACACTGAAGCTGGAAAGGGCCTTTCCGTTGAGCCAACGAGTGGAACTGAGTCAACTCAGGGCTCGTGACTCACTCAGGCATGGAAGAATGTTGCAGTCTTCTAATGGCGTCGTTGATTTACCTGTAGCTGGTACCTACGATCCGTTCGTGGTTGGGTAATTCTATAATTCACTCTGTTTTTTTCACTTTTGTGTGTGTGTGTGTGTTTTTTAATATGAATTGGAGTTTTTGAGTTATGGGTTTTCTTTCATATTTTTGTTTGTGTGCGTTGGGATAAGTTTGTATGTGTTGTGTGGGCTTTTCATTGATTTTGGGATATGGGTTTTCATTGTTAAGTAGTTTTCTTTTGTCGGTTTTTGTTAATTATGGGTTTCTGTTTCTTTATCTGCTTCCTTTTTGGTTGTGCTAAAGATTTCTTCTTTCTAAATTCTTGTCTACATTGGTTTGCTCTTTTGTTGATAGGAGTGAAAGAAATTCATTGTCTTTAGGTGCTTTCTTTTTTCTTTTTCTTTGTTTTAGTTTTGCTATGGCTTCCATTTCTCTGTGTTGCTTTCTAGTATGTTGGAATTATTGGGAGTTTTATCTTGGTGTTTGGTTAATTTTACAAATATATTCCTTATTTTGATCAAACTTTGATGGATTAATTGTGGTTTTATTACAGACTGTATTATACAAAAGTGCAATTGGGATCTCCTCCAAAAGAATTCTATGTGCAGATTGATACAGGAAGTGATGTTCTGTGGGTCAGTTGTAACTCATGCAATGGTTGCCCAACAACGAGTGGACTCCAAGTATTGCCTTTTCTTATCCATATTCATTCTTTTATATGGTTTTTAAGTCCTTTAGTTTTGCTTAAACAATAAGGCAATATGCTGCTATGGATTTTAAATACAAGTGCTTTGTTTTTTTTTATAGATTCCGCTCAATTTCTTTGATACTGGGAGCTCGTCAACAGCTTCATTGATCTCTTGTTCAGACCAAAGATGCAGTGCTGGAGTTCAAACGTCAGATGCCCTTTGTTCTAGTCAGAACAATCAGTGTGCATATGCTTTCCAGTATGGAGATGGCAGTGGGACC
Source organism: Quercus berberidifolia (assembly GCA_028535905.1). Taxonomy (NCBI): domain Eukaryota; kingdom Viridiplantae; phylum Streptophyta; class Magnoliopsida; order Fagales; family Fagaceae; genus Quercus; species Quercus berberidifolia. The sequence continues at coordinate 41,671,949 of JAPQVW010000009.1, read as the reverse complement.
TCTGGATATTATGTATCAGACTTGTTGTATTTCGACACAATTCTTGGAGGGTCTGTGACCACGAATTCTTCGGCTCCCATTGCCTTTGGGTGAGCTATAATTAGTTTTCAAGCCTGGAGATAGTAGTTGTATTCTTTTTTTGTTGGTTTGAAGTTGGAATACGTGCCTTAGATGGTGGATCATGAAACAGGTGTAGCACCTCACAGACAGGAGACTTGACAAAGTCAGATCGAGCGGTTGATGGCATCTTTGGGTTTGGGCAACAGGAAATGTCTGTTGTCTCACAACTTGCTTCGCAGGGAGTAGCACCAAAAGCATTCTCACACTGTTTGAGAGGAGATGAAGCTGGTGGAGGCATATTGGTTCTTGGGGAAATCTTGGAGCCTAATATAGTCTATACTCCACTTGTTCAATCACAGTACGTTCTTTTCCTCAGGAGTAATCTGCTAAATCTTTATGCAATATTCTAATAAATGCTTTATTTTACTTGGAGTTATGTTGAGTGCAATTTAATGAGTTGTAAATTATATGAAAGTGACAGATAATGTTTGTCATTAGAGTTCATCATGTGTTTTCACAATTTGTTTTATGGCAGGTTCAAACCCAAAACTATATTGTTTGTTTGACTTTTTATGGCTCTTCTAAATAAATGTTTTATAGTTTATGATCAGCCGTGCATTCTCATCCTCCTGATTTTTAACAGTTTTATAAGGATTAACTTTGATTTTATACTACTGCAAAGTTGGATTATTGTTTGGAATTGCATGAACTTGATAAATGTCTATCAGAGGTGATATGGTTGGCATCAGTTTAACATAAAAAGTTTTTGCCTGTTAAAAGATTCTTCTTTATTGAAATCTGTATGCACATGTAGCTTGTTGCACATAATAACCATTAATTTTAAACAACATTTGTAGGTTTCCATTCAGATCTGATATGTTGAAGTTTCTGGGATATTTTACCTTTTTGTTTTCTAATAAATGCTTGTGAGGATTGGATCATGTAAAACATCACTGCATTTGGTTTGACTGATCACTTCTCTATTCAAAATTTCAGGCCTCATTATAATTTGAATCTGCAGAGCATTTCTGTCAGCGGGCAAACATTATCGATTGACTCATCGGTGTTCACAACATCAAACAACCAAGGGACCATAATTGATTCTGGGACAACTTTGGCATACCTTGCAGAAGCAGCTTATAATCCTTTCGTCACTGCTGTATGTTTCTGTTGAGCAAACTCTCTGTGTTTACTTAACCTATTTATAATTCTATTTTCATTGTAAATATTTTAAAACTGCATAGTTTTACTTTTTAATCATGAATGATAATATAAGTATGTTATTTTCTTGTCATGCAGGTAACAAATGCTGTTTCACAATCTGCTCAACCTGTTGTTTCCAAGGGAAATCAGTGTTATTTAATTACCTCCAGGTTCACTTTCTGCTCATATCATCTCAGTTCCTTCTTCCCTGGGTATTAGTCTTTTCTGATGATCTTAATTCTGAAATGTTTCTTTTCTTATGTTCAGTGTCACTGATGTCTTTCCTCAAGTTAGTTTAAACTTTGCTGATGGTGCATCCATGATTCTAAGACCTCAGGACTACCTCTTACAACAAAATTCTGTTGTGAGTATACAATTTTTTCCCCTTTTCTCTTCTCTCTCTCTCTGCCTTTATAACTGGTGAGAACTTGTCTACATATTTTACCTTTGTGTGGAAATAGCAGGTGAGTTGATGTGAGATGTTTGCCTGTTTAGTTGAATAATCCTTCCATTGTTTCCATGCTCTGACTATTTGGCTTTCTGTATTCTATTTCTTCTTTTAAAAACTTATTTAGAATGTCAGCTGTGACTTTTTAACCACTTTTTTCAATTACCCAATTGTGCGGGAAGCATACTCACGGCTATGCAATGCAATTTCCATGATATTCTGACTTATAAATCTAGTTTCAGAAATATTGTAATCCATATTGTGTAGTAACCCACCTTGGCATAATTATTTGCATTCAAGTTGATCCTTTACACACTGATAGAAGGTTCTCAAGTATTACTGGCTACTTAATGCCTTGCCTCACTATTCCCAAGAATCCATCTTTGCTGATATTCTTTGACTGTTTCTTTTATTAACTATTGCCATCAAATCATTGGCAGTGGTTTCTTCTGCAGAGTTAAAATAACCCAAGCAAGCTAAGAAGCTTTGTAGCGGTCCTTATACATAGTTTTGTTTCTATCTTATCACCACATGTGGAATAATGGTTTACTATTTTCATGCTTTTAACTTCGGTCAATATCCTTTTCAGGGTAGCTCTGCAGTGTGGTGCATTGGCCTACAGAAACTACAGGGTCAAGGGCTAACAATTTTAGGAGGTATGGACAGACTTGAAACTTTGCTTTTATTTATTACTTGTGTTGAAACCGCTTAGCTTGAATGTTCATATTGTGTCAAATAATGTAGTTTTAGACCTTTCCTGAAACCTTAAACTCAATCAAGGCATATTCTTTTTCGTTTTAAATCTTAGTAGACAGCAATTTGTGTGAGGATTTTCCTTTGTATTATCTTTGGGTTTGGGGGGGACTCTGAAGTTTAATATAATCAGCAATTTGCCTTTTCTGCTACTTGTGCACATAAGGTGCCCCCTACACCCCCTCCGCCCCACCCCCTTTTTTTTTCTCTCTCTGCCAGTTAGGGCTAGTTCTAAATTTATCGTATTTGATTTGTTAGAATTACAGCATATTCTAAATTTTCTTTTGTCTAATGTGCTCGAAAAAACTTAATTATTCTTGTGCTTTAAGATAACAATATTTCAATCTCTTTTTGCAGACCTTGTCCTAAAAGACAAAATATTTGTTTATGATTTGGCTGGACAACGGATTGGCTGGGCTAACTATGACTGTAAGTTTCAATATCCTATCTGGATGGGGCCTTTGGACACCACATTGAAAGGGACATGTTGATTGTGCTAAATGCCTAAATGATTATTTATGTAAATAATTCTTTAAATTAATGATAAGGTCATTTTTTTGAAAAATTTCCATGACCTTGTTATAAGTACGCATTATGAAAAGTGAATAGACTTATTCAAATGCTAAATGGAAATTTTCTTTTCTTCTATTTTTAAAAGGCAGGCACATTTAAAATGCTATAATGATAACAGGCTATGGTTACTCCCTGGTGTTCAATTGCCCTTGGACTTATGTGAGTTTATGTGTGTATTGAATTCTTAATCCCTTCATTTTTGAATTCATGAAATCAGGTTCAACATCAGTAAATGTCACTGCAACTATGAAAACTGGGAAAAGTGAATATGTCAATGCTGGGCAGCTAAACGATAACAGTTCACCGCAGAATGAGCCTTACAAGGGGATAGCAATAAGCATGATTTCTTTCCTAATGCACATATTACTGCTTGGCAGCTTCTTATTTTTGTAGCATATACAGCAAAAGGTCTGAGACTAGCATTCGTTCATTTTGTATTCCCTTGCCGGTTTATATTTATAGAAATCGGTATGACCATGCGTTGTTGTTAGAGTTTAGGTTTCTGCTTGTCACTGCACATTGTGGAATAGGTTTGTGGCTGCTGAATATTTCTTCGTCAGCCATGTAGAATTACACGTTCCTCCATTAGGGCTTGCTCCATTGGCAGCATTTGTATATTACATTTTCACATAATATTTGTTTAATAGCAGATTTAATTTATACAAACTTCTTATGTTTTTACTTCTGTAACATATTTTTACATATATGACATCATATTCCCTGTATTTTACTTGAATTCATGCTTGAAGCCTGGTAGAATAACACAAATTTAAGTTCTTGGGGCCTCATCTTTTACAAAACACTAATGACTTGTTCCATGTATGGGCTATCTTATAATAGTCAGACCCAAATGGAAGACCTGGTTGGTTTAGTACTTGAACTTTGAAAATTTTACAGTTATTAGAAGCAATGTTCAGCATTTTACTACATGTTGATAGCTAGGGACGGAGCCAGGGTACAAACCTAAGGGGGCAAAGCTTAATGTAAAGCTCATCATTGGCATCGTAATCTTATATTTGTAGATGCAATTTGAGATTTGCAATAAACTAATACTAATTTTGGTGATTTTTCAAATTTTAATTTTAAGATTTTTATAAATTATGACATCAACATTAGAGGTTAGCAACAATAGATCATCAATATTAGCTTATGAATAATGCTAGGGATTCATCCAACTACACACTTGAATCCGCAGCATGCCTCACAAAAATTGGGTTAGTCCTAAAAAAAAAGGCAAATAAACATATCTTACATACCACAACAAACTTTTTTTTAGAGATAGTTTTCAACCTACGATGTTTAATAAATTTTACCAGCACTTGAGCTACAAAAAAATAAAATTACAACAATATTAATATTAATTTATTGCACAACATGAAATTTACAATGTTTCTACTAAGTAGGACTGCTAAAGTCAAACAAAGTATAGACCATCCATTTTAATTTTTCTCTTTTCCCGTTAGCCCGCCTGCCCATTAACTTCTCTAACGAAAGCACCAATCGCAAGAGCGTATTAACAAAAGATAGAAACATAGAAACCTGGTCACGCACAAAATATCAGCAAGTTGATTCTTTAACTCAGCAACAGTACCTAAATATCAAGAGTCAGTAGAAGTCCAGATCAAATGGAATATACAATAAAACCAGTCTAAAGGAAAACAGGTGTACCAAGTAGCACAAACAAAAGATGGGCTGGAGCATCCGCCATTAATTATAAATCATTTGGAGAGTTTTTGTAGCGAGTAGCAACATAAAGGGCCATCATACGCTGCCAACGTAAGAATAAATAAATACCAGATATATACTGATAAGAAAACAACTCACTCTCTTTGTGATAGGAAAAAAGTGTATCACGATTAACATAGTAAAGATCACACTCACTGGGTGGAGGTATCCTAGTTACAGAAAAGAAGAAACATTAACAAAGAAACAAAGATGAAGGAGAAGGTTTTATATTCAGAGGTTCTTAAAAAGCATGCTCCAACCTGTTAATATTCGGGATGGAACTTGTAACATCCAAGCAAAGTAAAGCATGAAGCCAGGATTCAATTGGGTCCCCAGAAGCATATCTGATAGATTCGCTCAATTTTATCATTTTGAAAGGGCGGCCTATAATCAAACTTGTTTGAGAGCTCAGCAATGATGCACCAAAAAACGACAATTGCCAGGTGTGTAGTGTTTTAAAACTCAAAAAACAAGTTGGGCAAGTCCAATATAAGTGGATATTTTTCCTAAGATTACTCAATCCAAAAGAACACCTTTGATGGATTCACATGCAGCTTAAGCTTGGATTCGAGCTGATAATATGGTTGGCACCTGGATCATTAAATCAGTTTCTCCAAAGATCATAGCAAGCATCATATACAGAGACACTGGTTTGGAGATTTGGACTGGTCTCAAGGACACTTTTTGTCAAGGCAATGGACCTAAGGTGTTCAACATTCAGAAGCAAATTGCTGAGCTTCATCAAGGTGAGTAATCCATCACTGATTACTTCACTCAACTCAAGATTCTATGGGCTCAACTACAGAATTTTAGTCCATTTCCTCTTTGCACTTGTGGAAAGTGTGCTTGTAACATCAACCAAAGGTTGGGGGATCTTCAAGCTAAGGAATCAGTAATGAAGTTTCTTATGGGCTTGAATGATACTTTTTCTCTCAAGTCAAGACACATATTCTATTGATGGCTCCACTCCCATCAATCAACAAAGCTTACTCTTGGTTCATCCAAGAAGAAATGCAGAGAACAGTTGGAGGTTCTCTTCGAGTTGAGTCAACTGCATTGAAACATGGGTAATTGACACTGGAGCCACTGATCACATTGTTTTGATCTTGTCCACATGGATGTTTGGGGTCTTTTTTCTGTTTCAACTGCTGATGCTCATAAATATTTTCTTACCATTGTTTATGATGCATCAAGGGCTACTTGGGTTTTCCTGTTTCAATTTAGCCCCATTCAAGTACTTCTCATCCTATTTCTTCTTATCTTTCCTATGCCAATTTGTCACCTACATACAAGTCACTTTTTGGTCTCAAACAGGCATCTCGGATGTGGTTCTCAAAGTTTTCAACTGCCTTGGTTCAGTTGGGGTTCACTCAGTCCAAGGCAGATTATTCACTCTTTACTAGACAGCAGGGTGAATCTTTTAGGGGACTTGAAGTATTTTCTTGGCTTGGAAATGGCTAGGACAGCCAAAGGCATAGCCATTTGTCAAAGGAAATATGAATTGGAGATATTAGAAGATGCAGGTTTACTTGGTTGTGAGCCTGTCAAGGTCCCTATGGAACAAAACTTGAAGCTTAGCAAGTATGAGGGTGATTTACTTGATGATCCAAGTAAATTTAGGAGACTGGTTGGCAGGCTGTTGTACTTAACCATTACAAGACCTGACATTACTTATGCAGTGCATAAGCTAAGTTAGTTCATGGCTAAACCAAAGAAGCCACATTTTGAAGCTGCTTTGAAGGTGTTGCATTATTTGAAGAATGAATTAGGCAAAGGTGTATTCTTCTAAGCAGAATCAGAACTTCATGTGAAAGGTTTTATTGATTCAGATTGGGCATCTTGTCCTGACACAAGGAAGTCAGTCATAGGTTATTGCATATTCATTGGATATTCTTTGGTTTCTTGGAAATCAAAGAAGCAGTCTACTGTCTCAAGGTCTTCTATAGAGGTTGAGTACAGGGCTATGGCTGTTTCAACTTGTGAGATTGTATGGATTCTTTATCTGTTGAAAGATCTTCAAGTTGGTCATAGCAGAGAAGCCTTATTGTTTTGTGATAGTCAAGCAGCTCTACACATAGGGTCTAATCCTGTTTTTCATGAAAGGACCAAACATATTGAGATTGATTGTGATGTTGTGAGGGATAAGGTGCTGGCTAAGGTGATCAAGCTAATTCATGTTAAGACACAATGTCAATTGGCAGATTTATTAACTAAGGCCTTGAGCTATAAGCAATTTTCAGATTTGTCATCCAAGATGGGACTGATTAATATACATCAACCATCAGTCCATCTTGAGGGGGAGTATCAAGGAGCTGATAGAAGTGTTGCAGCCGAGTGACTGTTGATAAAATGCAGACACAACAAGCTTCAGTGCTTGAAGTTTCGAGTAGCGGAAGCAAAGGAAAGAAGCTAAAACAAGAAGAAAAAGAAGCTGCATAAACAACAATGTAGTTTAGTTAGTGTTTTAATTTTCTGTACAGTGAAACGACTTGTAGTTTTTGTATTGTCAGTTTAGTTCACACGTGCCACACCTGACTGAGGTGGTTATGTTGGTTGTTAGATTCTTCAGTCTGTTAAGTTAGTTTCTCTTTCTGTTTTTGCTCTGCTGAGTTGTATATAAGCTTCTTACTAATTAATAAGAGTGAAATCAATTTTACCCAAATTCCATTTCTAACACATGCGGTTGTATACGCTGCAAGGGCAGAGAGAAAAAAAACCAGATGTATGAGCATTTACTTGCATTGAGTATTTTAAAGCATTTAAAACCTCCTTAATGAAGCCTCAGCATAAACAAGGAAGCATTTGAGCAATTCAGCTATATTTTCAATAATAAGATAATTCACCAGGGGAATAATCCCCACAAAATTTATCCATCCCAGAAGAATACTAAGAATTTTCACTTATGAGATGAAGACAGAAAGGGCAATCAAGAAAGTAGAGGAGAACAGAAACTTGTATTAATGAATAGCACATCATCACTATGTAAATGCATGTGCACATTTTATAATGCCTATCAGGATGAGGCTTATGCCTCTAAATTGCAAATGTTATGCATAGCACAATCCTTTAAAGTTCTGCCAGCACCAATCCCTTAAACTGAATCAAATATGCATATTCTAGAGTATGTTTTTTCGGAAAGCCAATCGTGAGAACTAGCCAACCTATAGTTGTGTATTATTCTTAACGTAGAAAATATATAAATATAAATATAAATATAAATATATATGTATGTATATATGTATGTATGTATGTATATGTATATGTATATCCACACACACTTTTTTTTAATAGGTAAAAATAAGTTTATTAATGAAAGACTACTTTCATCTACAATGGGCGCGAAGAAGCCTAAAGAATTAAGAAAAAATATGTACAAGAAGGCAACGACTCTATAAACTTCGGAATGAAATTAATATTAATAAAAACCCATGCATGAGACCAATATCTTCTGAATGTATATTATTGTGACTTGTACTATAAAATTAAATAGAAAGGCAGAAACTACTACCGCTTACATATAGCACAATATATTTAAGCTGATCAGCTGCATTGGCACATGCAGCTGGCCAAGTGTTGAATAGAACATTTTTTGAAAAAGTTGTTGCATACAACATTCTAGTGACCATCATTATATAAAACCATTTTCACATACCTATCCAGGAAAACAAACTGATAATGTCGAATTACACAATAAAAATCCATATAAGTCAATTAACCTGAATTGTTTGTCGTGCTGCTTGTAAATATTGATCCGCACAGTTCCTTTCTTGAATTCAGGATTATTGTACTTTTCACCATCCTGAGAACATGGGTGTACTCGATGATCAGTATACCATTTTCAAAATATAAACAGTGAACTCTGAAAAGAAGAATGAATGAGATAACATCTTTTCAGGAACACAAAGTGTAAATCAAAACCGAACATATCTCTCAGAAGTGTAATCAACTTCAAGCGCCACATATACTTGGGAAGTAGATAATTTTTACAACTGAAACACTTAAAAAACTAGTATTTAACAGTTTCAACTTCTAAATTTTGTCCACTCCCGAAGACAATCTTAATTAACAGAATATGAACTGAACCTTAATTTGAAAATGTCATTACAGACTGAAGGAATGCCTATATACCAATTGTCCAAGAGTTTTATATATTTCATTTTCTAAAGATTTGTCATTGATTCACACTGTCATATAGTATCTTAGCTGACCATGGTCACAATCAGCTAATTGACACGGTTAATTTACTAGAAAAACTAATATATTCAAGCTATGTGTTAAAGAGTACTCCGGGATTATGCCAGTGAGCTCTAGCTCAACTATCCCCTCCCCTTGCAAGTGCTAGGTGGAGGGTGAGGTCATGGTTTCAAAACCCGCTGGGTGTATGTAACTTGCCTATCAAAAGAAAAGGTCCTCCAGGATTATCATTTTGATAAAGAAAACCTGAGAGAAATACATACGTATAACTGCAACTACCTATCTACCACAAGAGCCTCATAAAAGCATTTTAATGATAGTAAATAATATTACTATCTTAAAGATAGATAACACCGCACACCCTTAGTGTGATTGTCACTTTACAAGTATAAGTGCTTGTAGGATGTGGAGGTTAAGGGCCGGGGTTTAAGTCTCCAGGAGGGAGCTTGACACACATATACACTTAGATTAGGCTAGAGTAGAATTCTATCTTGTATTAAAAAAAAAAAATAAAAAAAAAAAAGAGCATCAAAACCCTTGCAAACAAATTCAAACAAGGTTTTCAAGTTTTCAGGACTGGGAGTAGTTACAAGATATTAGAATACCTATCAATAAAAGTTTCTTGTCAGAATCTAATAATGGTCAATAAGAAATAAACAATTATTTATACAATCTATACGTACAATATGAAAAACTAAATGCACATATTGTAAAAACTAGAGAATCTAAATAGAATTGAGAGAATTTCATTGATGGAGAAGAAAATTACAAGAAATGGAATGAATGGAATAATACATAACTATGCTCTGTTTTATATACACAGAAAAATATAACTGCCCTACAATTGGCGCCAAATTCTGTTATTTGGACCTTCCAGAATCTGTACACGTGGCAATCCAAGATCAAAAGACTCCTGGATTTGCGGAACTAACTTCTTCAATGCTATTGGATGAAGAACTTGTGATCTGGCATGGCTTTGAGCATTTCTAACACTTCTGTGCTCATCAAGCCATTTGATGCAATTCTTGTGCTCTGAGCAATGCACTCCTTATCAGCAGCTGCTGCCTTAGTGGCTTGATCAACACACTTGTCATGAGCAACTACTGCACTGCCTGCTACCGTTGTGGCTTGGCTGGTGCATCTCACATCAGAAGCTGCTGCACTACTAGCCACCTTTGTGGTTTGGGTTATGCACCTCTGCTTTGGGATAGTACTTGCACTTTTAATACATATAGATCAAGCATTTACCCTACAGCAATTGCTAAACCAAGTCCAGCAGATTTCCCACAGCCACGAGCAGCTGGCAAGGCGACTGTACTACGAAGTGTCTTGTCCAAAACTGCATCTAGAAAGGTAACCACAGCTTTTCTCTATTCACACGAGAAAATATTTACCAACTCAAATTTGCCTATATCATTTAATTACATGATACCAAATTGGTAACTCATAACATGTCAGCAAAATATTAAATATCTCTACCTGGTCCAAGGTACAACAGGAAAATACCAAATTAGTTGTCTCTTTTTGCCTCAGAAAGCCCTTTGCTAGAGAAAAGGCTATCAAGAGCTTCAGAGAAATCAGAGTGCATTATAATCGACCACTACTATAAATACACATAACATCATACTAATTTCCTTTTATTATATATTGAATAAACTACAAAGTCAATCACACGCAGAATAGGATGATGCAACAAAGGTTCTGCTGTTTTGCTTGGGGATGCTACCATAAAAACTGAAAAAAAAAAAAAAAAAAATTAAATTTCAGTTTTCTTCCAAATGACAAAATTAAAGGAGCCAAAAGTTACCTCTTTAACTGGAACTGGAGTAATTGACCTTATATGAGATGAAATTGGTAAAACATTCAGTTCATCGTCCATGACTACACATGCTTTACATGATCATGTAAGTGATAACAAGAAACCCTCATTAAAGGATCCAGCAGCCTCAGAATGGGATTCAGTTCGAAACCTGTCGTGTGAGCATTCCTACTAGAATCAGTAGTAACAGTTTTGTGAGTTTTTTTTTGAGAAGAGATTAAATTCTGTAAGGATGCGGTGCAAAACTCATGCTTTGCCCCTCCAATTTCAACATGCCATATCATTTTATTATATATTTAAAAATAAGTACAATCACATCCAATTAATTCCAATACCTTATCTTCTTTTGTAAAAAAAAAAAAAAAAAAAAAAAAAAAATTCCAATACCTATATATAAATACAACTAAATTGGGAGTTTATTAAGATATTATTAAGTATGGTAAGATATATTAAATTTTAAGTAAAATACTAATGTGACAATATCTTATTGGAATATGTAAAACTTGAGTTTTACATCCCATCCTAACCAAATTTAGACTCTTTTTTTGTTAGTAACAATTTAGACACGTCTTTGGATTGGACATTTTTTTGGTTTTAAAATACCCTATAACCTATGTCTAAGTAGGTGCAAAATTTGGTAAAAATGCTTCTTTAACTCTCACGTAAAACATTATCTGCAAAATATAACCACACTTACCGTACACTTATATTGGTTTTCAAACTCAAATTGCTATTTCTTTAATTCTCTAATTCTCTCAATTCTGTGTTAATCTTCTTTTCACAATTATCATCATATTTTCTATTTGCTTTGCTCTAATTTGCTTTTGCCCAATGGTATGCGTATGTCAATGTACATTGGTCTTCTCTATTTAGGTTTACTAAATCATGAACAACTTCTTATATTCTGAAAACAAATAAAATATTTGTGTAAAATACCCCTTTTATTTCAACCTCATCTTTAATTTCTTTCATATATTTTTTCAACGAATGTGCACTGGGTAATTTCTCTCTCTCTCTTTCTCTCTCTCTCTCTTTTTCTCTTTTTTTTTTTTTTTCCCTGAATTCTATTTAATCAATAGTTGCTTTTAGCTGGGTAAAATGGACAGCATAGCTCGTGTCTGCATTTTAAAACTTTCTTATTTCAGTCGACACATATTTAATTAATACTGAACACTCACCTGAAAAGCATCCTGGAGTGGGTGAAATGGATTGCAATAGCTAAAAGCTCCGAAATTTCGTATTCTAAGAGAGTTTTTGCAACTGGGGTATGGTGTTCTTCTATCAGATATTGATATTGATATTGTATATTTGCAGAATCCTTTTCATTATCTTTATCAAGATTCAGATGTGGAGTACATGACTAATGGTCATAATAATATGACAGCTTATGGGTATAATGATGTCTTTGATGAACCTGCAATGGATTGGGCTCAATATTCTCATACAATGCAGTATGGGTCTATAACTCTAGTTTCTTCTACATTAGACCAACAATTCCTTCAATTGAGCTTCTGGTTTCTTAATCATTAGACCAATGACTCTGGTTTCTTTGTTTTTACAAAACCCTTACCTTTTGATTTTGTTCTTTTTTATTTTTATTTTTTTTTATTTTTATTTTTTATAATGTTTTGAGAGGAGAGAGACATAAAAGAGAGTAAAAATACATTTTTAGCCTCATTTTTAACATAGGTGGGTAATGGTACTCTAATTGAGCTAACCTCAGGCAGGCAAAATGCCAAATTTCAAACCACGAGTAGGTAATTTAAATTTCGGTCAAACCATAGGTGGGTAAGTTGTAATTAATTCTTTTAGATACAATTCCTCCGGCATGTATGTGCTTCAACTTTGGACATCGGGTTTAGTAAAAATTTCTAAAGAACCATTTCAATTAGAAGAACTATGTGATTTTAATTATTCATTAAAAAAATTTCTTAACATTATAGTGCTTATGAAACTTCCATAGTGGAAATTTGGTGGCTGGGATTGTAAGATGCATTCTTAGAATTTAGACTACAAAAGATTGAGCAAAGTGTAACTTGGCAGAGAAAAAATTATGAATTTATTTTTCTTTTCCAATTTTATTTTAGGTTCTTTTGTTCTTTTATGGTTTTCAACTTTTCATAGATTTCATTTAGATGTTTGTATATTAAAAATTGCAATTGTTAACTACGTTCGATGCCTTTTTTATTTTATTTTTTTAATCTATTTAAGATTAGAACATTAATCTTGGGCATCTACATCCCAATTGGGGTTTCCTAAGTAGGTGTAAGTCATTCTGTTGCTTAGTGCTAAGGCTATAAAAGATCTTATAATACTTACTATCCTCTATGCATGTGTTCACGTGTGTGCTCAGAAACTCTTCTATTTTTTTTGAGAAAAGGTTAATAATTTGCATCCATTATAATTTGGAATTACTAAATTCCAATCACAAAAAAAACTTAGGGATGTGATGAAAAAAAATTATTTCACCTGCAAACGTATAATACTCATCACACCCCTAGGGTTTTTTTTTTTATATTTTATTTTATTTTTTTTAATGATTGAAAATTGTAGTAATCCCAAATTATAATGGACGTAAATTATTAAATTTTTCTCGAAAAAATAGCTTAGAGGCTAGTCTATACTATATATAAGAGGATTTCCACCTGGAACTGAACTTTTATGCGATTCAAAAATACTTCTATACTCAACATTTAAACAGAGACAAAACTTGGGGATAACCTGGTAAAAATACGTGCCTATGAAATAGCATCACTCTCCCACTAATATTCTGTCCAAAACAAATCACTTTCGCTTACAATTACTAAAGAAGAAGAAGAAAAAAAAAAAAAAAACAACCACTTCCCATCGGCCATCGGTATTGAAATTTAATTTCAAATTTAAATTAAACATAATTTCCACGATTCTAATCACTTTTGATATGATTCTTATCCTCAAATTCAAAATTTAACTAAACATAATTCTTCTAAGATTATTACTTCTTCTTCTTCTTCTTCTTCTTCTTCTTCTTTTTTTTTTGTGTGTGTGTGTGTGTGTGTGGATAAAAAGGCCTTTCATTAAAAACTAAACAACAGAAACAGAAGAAGATACAAAACAATCATAAGAAATCCCAGCAGCGTCCAGACTGATAAGCATCGAGACATCTGCTAGGGGCTCTAGGAAAACCACAAAATCTTGAGATAGCAGTGATCCTCTTTTAGCAAGAAGAGCATTCACGCATTTATTGGCCTCCCTATAGTAGTGCTGGATTTGGACCATTGGAATCTCATTCAAGCCAGACTTGCAGTCACTAGCAATGGCATCTATACCATTTGGATTTCCTTCATCTTTCTTCAAGAGATCAACTACTAGTTTTGCATCAAGCTCAATAATCACTACAAGAATTTTGAGGGCAATGCAAAGGTGTATACTGTCTCGCAACACCTAAAGCTCGGCTGCGATGTTGGTGGTGACACCAATGGCTCTAGCATATCCTTTTATCCATTCCCCATTGTTACTTTATCTGTTTGAAGCTCTAAACCGATGCAAAACAATGTTGATATGGAGCAAGGGACATTTGAGATCGACATGTTTGTAAGTTGTTCATAATTTAACACTTATTTATATGGAGGAGGGGACATTGCAGTTTGATATATTTTACTTTGTGTGTTTAAAGCTCTATTAATTGTGTGTGACATATAGAAACTTTACCCAACATGGGTAGGTTTTTCATAAATTACAACCTATCTCTCTATTTTTCCAAATCAACGATTTGCTATTATTTTTCTATGGAAATAGTATGATTATTGATGTTTGCTTTGTTTTGCACGTACAAAACCATATAGGACTTTTTGGAATGTTAAAAAGGGTTGTTGGGAAAGGAAAAAGTAGTGCTAATAGGCTACTGTCGAAACGTGTTTGATGTGAAGCATTTGGAATGAGGGAAAAGTTTGATCTCTTAAGTATACACATGTGAGTGAAGTTCCACATTAAATAAAGATTAGAAGAATGAGTAGTTAATATAACATAATTGAGCACATACTTATTGGGCTTAAGCCTTTTGGGTTAAAGTGTGTCTCTATATGTTATATTAATTACTCAAGGAAGCTCTATAAGGTGTTTATCTCCCCAACAAGTGGTATTAGAGCCAATGGTGGTGTGGGGCAAAGGTGGCAAGGTTATCGAGGTTCCTTTCATAGTTGGGGCAGGAACGGGGTGTGTACTTGAAGCCCTTTCACAAATGGAGTAGGGTGGATCCATTTCACAGTTGGTGTAGGGACGGTATATTGCACCAAGCAAGCCTGTAAAACCCACACAAACGATCTTGGAAAAGGTCGAACAAAGGAGTATTATTGCCAATGGTGCGAGACAACAATGAGGCGCGAGGGTCCCATGGAGGATAAAAGACGTGCGGGGTGACACGTGAAGGCCCATGGATGATGCACTAGTGAAGGAAAAAGCTCATTAGGCAAGGGGAGCGAGTAGGACTTGTTCATGGCCCACAAAGAGGTCTTGAAGTTCACAGAGAGACAGAGACTTACACGTGAGGGGGAGATTGTTGGGTGTACACATGTGAGTGAAGTTTCACATTGAATAAAGATTAGAAGAATGAGTAGTTAATATAGCATAATTGAGCACATATTTGTTGGGCCTAGGCCTTTTGGGTTAAAGTGTGTTTCTATATGATATATTAATCACTCAAGGAAGCTCTCCAAGGTGTTTATCTTCCCAACATTGAGTTGTCACTCCAATAGCTTAAGATTGTGTGTGTCAAATTATTTTTCCAACTCTCAGCACGCAACATTTGATTCTCCTATATCCTTCCAGAATTTCCTTAGATCTGTCTTTGATTTAGGTACTTGATGACAAGTAAAGCCACATTTTTTTTTTCCAAGGAAAACAATCTGTGATATTTGAACATTAGCAAACCAAGTACTATATTGCAGAATGAATAAGAGTGCTAACACTTCTCTTTGCAATAAAAACAACACAAATTTCTCCTCCATCAAACCATTTCCAAAAACACCAAGCAGATGTTGATGATGAATCCCTATCAACATCTCCCATTGTTTACGTTCATTCATTTTTATTTCTATTTTTTATTTAAAATTTTTTAAACACATGCTTTTTCAATAGGAATCAATGGATCCTATTAGAATTTTCATACTAGTAGACCAAGCTTTGGTGTCTTCATCCGCTCGATCAATGACTTAGTAGCCAATGACATTAGAGAGAAGAAGCACTGACACAGTCATGCAACCCTTTCTTTCACACTTCAAAGTTGAGAAGAATCATTCACATCAAAAAGTAATAATTTTTCTTCATAAATTTCAAGCCTAAAATAAGCATTCTTAATAAATATATTTCATTGTTTTATCTGTTTATGATATTTGAATTACACAATTGTATGTTGCTTGAAGTGACATGATTATGTCTTTTTTATTTCATTTTATAGGATTAAACCAATTTTGATCTTATTGTTTCCTTTTAGACTTCACTTTAAAGCTTAGAAACTTTAATCATTGATATTTATAGGTTTGGGACTTTCTCTCATTATGTTGTAACAAATTTCATTACTCTCATAATCTCACTGTGGCTTGCAATTTCTTTATGATAGAACAATTTAAATATAGAAATTAATAGGAGAGAAATAAGATCATTGATTATACAGAAAAAAAACATCAATTTAAACTCCCCTCCCCCCACCCCAATTTTTTGGAATATTTATCTTTTGAGTGATTTGTTCTTTAAATGGAATTTACACCTTAAAATTTGAACGGATCATCTTAAAACTCAATGTTTGAACTTATACATTACTATTAGCAAAAGAGAATGTGGATCTTACTTAATTCAAGGATGAGTTTAATATTGTGCTATTAGTTCATGGGCTTATTATAGCTCTAGAATTAACACTGTTGCATTGTTCAAACTTGGGTAATAATTCCTTCTTTTCTGTAAGCAAAAGATTTTAACAATAAACCACTAAACAGGGGCATAACCAAGTATCAAAAACTAAGAAATTTTATTAATCATCTAGTTTCTTATAAGCGTGACCTCTTCATTGGTATGTTATTGACTTAGTGTGGAGGTAGAGGTTATTTTGATGTAATTTTGGATATGAATTAGGAAGAAAGAACCATTAGGCGCATTTGAAAAGAGAGAAGGATACTCTTTTTTTTACTATTTTTTGGTAAACCTTGTTTCTAATTAAAGCTTCTAAGTCTAAGATAGGTAAATGTTTTGGTGTTTCATTCCAATGTAGGAACTGTAGAGGTTGCAATATTTCAGGAATTAGAGGAAGACTATAGCTATACAATTATCTTTGAGGGTTCTTTCTATCCTACTTTTAGACATGAGAAGAAATCTATATATATATATATATATATATATAGGGTTGGGTTCAAGTTACACCTAGTGTAACTCTAAGCAATGTTACACCAATCAATATTTTT
The DNA here is from genome assembly GCA_028535905.1 of Quercus berberidifolia. Taxonomy (NCBI): domain Eukaryota; kingdom Viridiplantae; phylum Streptophyta; class Magnoliopsida; order Fagales; family Fagaceae; genus Quercus; species Quercus berberidifolia. Next base: position 41,654,743 of record JAPQVW010000009.1, on the reverse strand, counting down.
TAATTGGATGTGAATTTTGACAAATCGACCATTGGATTACATTATTTTTGTATATTCTCCGTGCTTGCAAAATTTAAAAGTGATCAAAGATCAATAGTCATGTCATCTATCAATTTGTATAAATTCAAGTTTTTGTAGTTTAAAATAATGCATAAAAAATGAGTTTATGGATTGAATGGTAAATAACATTCGACTAATATGAAAATTGACATGCATGTTTAGAATATATAGAACATGTAATACAATGGTGAAATTTTCAAAATATAAATTTATTAACAAGTTATTGGGTGGTGTAACATTGCTTAGAGTTACACTAGGTGTAACTTGAACTCAACCCATATATATATATATATATATATATATATTAATAAGTAAAGCTGAGAGAAAATCCAATTAGGTTTTAAATTGGATTTTAATTGTTGTCTAATTTTGTGCCATGTGTCCTATTTAAATTTTTTTTTAAATTTTTGTTCTAGGTGAGTTAATGAGGTGCAAAATACGAATGATCTAATATAAATAAATCATCAAAAACTCAATAAAAAAAAGAAAAAAAAGAAAGAGTAAACTCATGTGGATATCCAAAAGAAATTAAAATAAAAAAAAATAAAAGAGAGAGAGAGAGAGTATAATTTGAATCCATATATATATGTGTGTGTGTGTAATTGTAATTTTTTTTTAATTGTACCGTGCATATACACTGGTTATATACTAGTTGTATTATATTGAAGACATCTAGCAAAGCTGTAGCCAATTCAACTCTAGAACATATAAGACCAAGATGGCATGACAAGGTGGTGCTGAAGCATTTTGAAAAGATATGGAAGAATAAGTAGTTAAGTTCTAAATAACCCATCAAGCATTTTTGTGTCCCTTCTTATCTACTAATAAGGGAATAGAGGCAATTGGCAAAACAAGCTTCTTTGCTCTCTATGTTTATTATTTGGACTTAAGTTCCATGTAAAGTATATATTTTGTATAGTGGATGCTTGATGTATTTGTCTTAATGTACATTTTTTTTTAAAATGCTAGGATTTTAATTGAAATCAGCGCGTGCTTAGAGGCTCTTCAATTTTTTTGGGTAAAGGTTAATCGTTAGCATCCATTATAATTTTGGATTACAACATTTTCCATCTTCTCAAAAAAAAATTCCAATCACAAAAAAAAAACCTAGGGGTGTGATGAAAAAATTATTTCACCTACAAATGCATACTACTCACCACACTTAGGTTTTTTTGTGATTGAAAAATGTAGTAATACCAAATTATAATGGATGCTAATCATTAACCTTTACTTAAAAAAATAGAAGAGCCTCTTAGCACCCGCAACATGCTTGCTTAGAGGCTAGTGTATATATGTGTGTGTGTGTGTGTGTGTGTGTGTGTGTGTGGAGGTGCTTTCTCCAAAAACCCTTGGGCCTTCAGAGATTTGGGCCCCCAGAATTTATTTGTGTTTTGAATTGGGTATAACCTACAATGGGAGGCCCCTGCAATGGTTCTTTCAATGGTGGATCATGTTAAGCCTTGAATATAGTTGAAATGTGGCTGATTTGGCTTAGCTGAGAAAGGTCCCAAGCAGCCAACCCCTTTGACTGAGACCCGAGGAGGATCCTTACCAATCCCAAATAGTGTTCTCACTTTACTCTCGAGTTTCTCTCACCTGAAATTTTTTCCAACCCCCCATTCTGCTCCCCCTCACCCTTCTCCTATTTATACTTGTCTTTGAGTGGGACAGTTATGATGAGGGAATATTTGAAGTGTCAGTGGGTCCCTCCACTAATTAGGTGTGGGTGGCTTCATTAGTCTGGACTACTATTCTTTTTTATTGAATCATGTTTCAGAGGGGGATCCCACCTTTTATTGTTAAGGTGACCCTTTCATAACTTGTGCCTGACACCAAATTCTATTTTAGGCGAGCGGATTCTCCCAAGCCACTATCTTGCACTCTCGGCTCATAAAGCCTTATAGGGAAGCTTGCCAAGGTAAGGTTCCTCACCCCAAGCACTTCCTCAAACCCTCGGCTAACATGGGGGCCATCCACTATATATATATAGACACACACACACATACACAGAAACCAAATAAATGTCAACTTTGGTGTTTTGTTTGCATCTTGGTTCTTTTACAAAAAGGCCATCATTTTTTGGTTTTTTATTTTATTTTTACTTCCTAGTTCCTATTGCTTAGAATGGTCCTCAACCACATGGTAAGATTGTTTTTGCTCACTTGGTAGGGACCTAAAACTATCAGCTACTTTACTTATACTTACGAAACTCTATTGTGTTAGTTGGCCTATTTTGAAAGTCCCTTTAGTCAATCTGTTATATATTATGTTATCTGTTTGTTAAGCCAAGCTTACTTTTGACGTAGGTAACATAGCTGGAGTTGAATTTGAATATGAGGGTATACTTCCTATTCAAGAACTTCAACTTAATCTGTCCAATGAGTTTGACTTACGCTGTTATTAGGACATATGTGATTCACTTGTTAGGAACATATGTCACTATTTTATAATTGACTAATCCTTTGACAAAACACACTTTACTTGTATTTGGATAGATTTAGGATATGTTTAATACTTCAAGAAACTGTTTTTCAAGATCAAGTATTAAAGCCATGCAAATCTGTCCAAGAAACAAGCTAAAGAAATGCTTGTCATTAAAGCTTGACAGCTAGCCATCTATCGAGCTTAAGAAGCTGTTCCAACAGCGTGGCTCGACAACTGCTCGACAGCATCTCGACAGATAGGCATCTGTCGAGGTTTATGAAAAACAGAGTTTCAATTCTGTTTTGACTCCAATCCATGATTATGTATTTTGGCTTTCTTTTCTCACAACCTTTGACATATAAAATGATTATTTTAAGGGCCGTCAAAGTGTTCACAAGTTGCACAAGTGTTGAGCAAAGTTTGTTCAAGCAATTTGTAACTGGAGACACAGTTTTGTCTTAGTTCATCGTTCTTGTGAAGAAGTTGCTATGTTTGTACACCGTAGGATTTTGTGACCAAGCATCTTCTTGATCTTCATTGTTGGAATGAACTGAAAAACTTTGCAGCCAACAACCTTCTCTAGTTGGTGATTGAAGTCGTGTATTGGGATCCACGCAATTGGTTAGTCACGTATTGGGAGCTGTGCATCAAAAGGAGAAATTGTCACTACAGAACAAGTTCAATTGGGTATTGGGGTAAGGGTTCAACTGTAGGTTGGTATAAGGTACTGAGATTTCTTTACTTGTAATCGCTTGTTGTGATAATAGTGGAATTTCGGGAGTAGTGACTTTAAAATCACCCGGTGGGGTTTTTGCTGTGTTGGTTTCCCCATTCGTAAACAAATCACCATGTCAATCTATTTTCCATTGCATACTTAGTTTATTGGTGATTTGTTTGTGTTACTACGTCTTTGCATATTAATTAACTTAATTAATTCACTTGGCTAAATTAATTGGTTAATTTATCACAAGGGGTCAATTCGTTTTTATTTTATTTTTTAGTATTATTTTTTTAATACAAGGATAGTAATGCCTAATGATATGTTAAGTCTCAAAGGGAGAAAAGGAAAATGCAATCTTCTAATCTTAATGTTTCCAGTAAGTTGCCCGCGCGATGCACGGATAATGTTATAATGTTTTATGTAAATTTATTTTTGGAAAATATTATACATGTATTATAACATATTTATTATAAAACTTTATTAGTAATGAGTTCATCATAAAAAATAACAATTATAAATTGCACACATATATCTATTATAATTATTTTGTTCAAGTAATGAGCAATAATGAAAATAACTTTGGTGTAATATTGTATAATAAAATTTGATAAAAGTATATTAATTCATTTTATATTATTGATTTTGATTATGTGATTTAATAAAAAGTTTTATTACGAATATTTTTTTTTTCTTACTTCAATGCTTTGTTATTGCGGTATGGTGACGCTTGTTATCATCATCAGTTTCTCAGGCCTTATTTGGATTTTTTTTTTCATCACTCATCACTCGCTCAATTTTCGTCATTCATCACTCATTACTTATCACTTAAAATACTCCAACTCCCTACACCCCACCCGTTTGGACACTATTTTCAGTTTTCATCACTCAAATTTTTTTTTTTTTAAACTTTTTGTGAGACCCATACCTGAGCAATTGGACAGAGACTTCTGTTAGCCTACCCGCCTCACTCTCATTTCCCACCATTTTCTTCCCTGCTCATTTCATTTTGCCACCACCACAGTCATAGTTTAACACAAAAACTCCATTCATAGTTTAACCAAAGACTCCATACTCCATAGTCACAAAAACTCCATACACCACCAAATCAAAAAAAAAAAAAAAAAAACCTGTTTAGAAATAACAAGACCCAAATGGAATCTTTTCCAACGGAGTTGTTCTCAGCACTGACAACAGAGCTTCCAGATCGAATCATTTCCAATTGTTTCCAACGGAGATTCGCTGTTGCTATGGATGCTGAGTTCGACGCTCCGGCCAGATCGAAGAATGAGTACGATAGCAACAATGAGGAGAACGAGCACATGGTGAAGCTTTTCGGCGTGTGATCGAAGATCGACGCCGATGATCTCTTGGCTTTTCTCATCAATATATCGGTGAGTATGAGCTTTTCGGTGTGAGTGGTTGGTGAGTATAAGCTTTTTGCTCTAAAGAAGAACAGATAAAGAAAGAAAAGTGGAGAAGAAAGAAAAAAAAAGAAAAAAAAGAAAAGAGAGAGTGACCGGTGGGAGAAGGGAAAGCTGACATGACAAGACTAGTGGGACCAGTATGTAGTTTTAATTACAAAAATGCCATTGAAAACAGAGTTATGGAAACTGAAAACAACTAAAATGTGTTTTCAGTTTCCATAACTCATCACTCAAAAATTAGAGAATTGAGTGATGGAAACAAAAAATGGAAACAACTGAAAACAAAAACCAAACAGACTTCTCAGCTATGGGTCCCACCATTTTTGAGTTATGAGTGATGGAAACAAAGTTATGAGTTATGGAAATCATAAATCCAAACAGCCCCTCAATCTTTAATGTTTTAAGTTTAGTCTGTCCATATTTGTTCAATTTTTGAGCTTTCATCACTTTTTCCTTTTGTTGCATCATTTGTGTTAATCACTAATGAATTGGTATCGGGAGATTCTTGATTGGATCTAACAAAGTTTGGACTTTGTTGCTAAGATTTTTCGTAGGTATTTACATTTATGTTAAATTTCAATAATGTGATAGTTTTTTTGTAAATGTTATTATTTTATTTTTTTGTTAATTTTGGAATAGTGCAGCAAAAAGAATTAATATAGCATATTGGATTGTGTATATATATATTTTCTTCCAGACCTTTTTGTCATTTGAAGGTGCATAAAAAATCTTAGCAACTATGTAATTTTCAAAACCATCCTTTAAATTGAATTCATTCAAATGAAGTAGGAAAATCCATTTTTTTCCTAATTTTTTTTTTTTCAAATCACGTGGGATTCCTTCTCCAATATCAATAGTTTTACAATAATTTAAATAAGTTGTACATCGGTTTATTTTTCAGCAAGATCTTTTATAGATTTATTTAGGATTTTCTCGGCATCTTGATCAAATATCACAAAATTTGTTTTATCAGTTGCATCAAAAATTTCAATTTGAATCCTGTATCCAAAGTAGTTTGCAATTGTATATATTGTAGTTATAGTGAGATAAACATATTATAAATAGTTGGAGAGTATGTAGTTAATGTGAGTGTCTCTAACTTTGGGATAGAAAGATTTGTTTTTGTTTCACATTTTGCACACCAAAATGATCCTGCTTGTGGTTTGACATTCCTTTCACAAAGTACGCACAAAATGTAATACTAACCCATTGTTGTATCAATTTTACTTATTGTTGCAATACCCTAGCAATTCACATCTTGCAATGAACTTTAAAATTAATATGTGTTATTTTTTTAATGTAAATAATATGGTATATCATTATTTTTTTTTACGTAAATGATAAGTATAATTTGAAATGATTAACAAACCCGTTTCATAGAATCTCATTCAATGCATTTTATCTTTAATGTTTTCTTCATATTATTTAAAGATAAATCCTCCTATGAAAATTGTTTTGCATGTATTTTTGGAATTTCTTGTATAGGATCATGTTTTTTTACCATTCCTATCATTGAAATTTTTTAAAGAAAATATTAAGTTATTCGCATTTGGTGAGATAGTATATGCTATTTATTAGACTTTTTATTATTATAAATTTTAGAAATATGCACTTGTTAATTATTTCAGCAACCTTAGGGATTTCAAGATTTATATATATCTTTATTGCATTGGTCGATGACAGAGAATTTGTCTACATAAATTGCATAGAACATTATTAATAGACAAAATGATGGAGATCAAGGCACCGCTTCGAAGGATCTCGTTCAAGTACCAATTGGGCCGGTTACAAGAGCACGAGCAAAGAAGTTCAAGGATGTACTCAACGGACTCATCCAAGAGTTATGGGCTCAAGCAAACTCGTGGAGGCCCATTGAGCATGATCCACGTGGGCAACAAAAAATCGTCACCTTGATTCAAGTTCTAGAAGGATCCGGTCAAGGCTAAGAATTGGCATGAAATATTTTGGGTCTATGTAAAAAACGTTATTCTAGGTTTAGGTGATTTATTTCCTTATTTTTAGGTGCATTTAATGCTTTTTAGGTCAAACTTTATTCCTAATATGGTTAGGTATCAATTAGGAGTTATTTTAGAATATATTTTCTAATCTGTCAAGTTTTAAGGAGCTCTTAAATAATCATCTAAGTCTGTAAACGTTTTTCAGAGACATTATTGATAAAAACTTGTGAGGTTTATTCTCTTTGGTTCTTTGAAGAACTACTCGAACTTATCGGGAATTCCCGTGACGTTCATCTCGACTTATCAAACGGAGTTTCCACCACCGTTTGTGGCGTCTTCCTTATACCAAGGTTCTTGTTTGTCATAAACAACGGGTCGAGGTCTCCCATTTGAATCTGTCCATAGAACGATCTTGGGTTTCCTTTTGTTGTTGGGTCTCGTTATTCTTGACAGGGTTCACATCACAAAAGAATATTGAATTGAAATTGGGGAAAAATGGATACATGATTTCATGAGAATGAGATTTTCTAGAAGTATCATCTATATGTGGGGGAGGAAGAAGAGAGTTTGTAAGAGGGTAAGAGTTTTTGCTTTAATTTACATGTGGGAAGAGTCAAATTTGGGTCATTTTATGTAAAGTAATAACTGAGCTTGGGTTTTTCATAAGGTTTGATCTACTTTTAAAAGGTAATCCATTTTGTAGAGAATAAATTTTGGTCTAATTGTCAAGAGCAACCTATATTTTAATATAATAGTAAAAAGAAGTTACTATGATATATTAGATAATAGTAAAAAAAACTTAATAAAAAGAGATGAAAAATGCTAAATTTATATAATAGTAAAAATAAGTTACTATGATCTATTGGGTAACAGTAAAAAAACTAAATGAAAAGAGGTAAAAAATGCTAAATGCAAAATTAGAGTGCCACATGGCAGGTAAAAAAAAAAAAAAAACTATAATAGTGCATGAGGTCTCTGCTTTTATATATATATATATATATATATATTGATGATTAGTTTTCTATTTGTATTCAAATTAAAGATGTGCATTTCAATATTTTATCAGGGATATGTGCTTGGGAACCCAAAGATGGATGGTTTTGTTGATGATAATTCAAGAATCCCATTTAGTCACTAGTTGATACTTATATCTGGCTTCATTTGTTCTGTTCATTCTTTTTCCTTTTTTTTTTTTTTTTTTTTTTTTTTTTTTTTTTTGTTGAGAAAAACATCATTCAATTTCAGTAAAGAAAGAACTAAGGAATTACATCAACAAAAACTAAATAAGAAATGTTCAAGAACAGACTCCATCCAAACTAAGAGAGGGGAAGATGTCCTTGCTCTTTTAGCTAAAGCATGGGTCACACAATTGCCCTACTATCTAGTATGAGAGAAGGAACGGGTTTGTAAGAAACGCGAAATAAAATTATAGTCTTCGATAATATGACCAATGCTAGATCACTCCAAACACCAACCAAATAAGGCTTTAAAAACTATTTCTGAATGACCTTCAATGACAACCTGTTGCAGTCCTAGTTCCACAGAAAAAATCGCTACTTTCCTTGCTGCCAGTGCCTCTAGCATTTCAACACTTTCTAGTATGAGAAATTTTTCTGCTAGAGGGGCCATCACTTCGCCCTTTTCATTCCTAACCACAACACCAATTCCAGCTTCACCCAACTCTGCGAACATCGCCCCATCATAATTCACTTTGTAAAATTTTGGTTTTGCTGGTTTCCACTTCACACTTGTCGGTGGAGCAGATTGTGATTGCTGCGATGGTTTGGCTTGGATTTTGTTGAGTAGTGCTTGTGTTGCATTGAAGATTTTCTCTAGAGGGAGACACGGTTTGTTAAGTCTCTTTTATTCCTTCTATACTAGATGAGCCATGTCACATTCATGAAGAGCTCCAAGTTTTTCTGGTGTTGTTCGATGAAGTATACCAGGTTCGAGAAACATCCTCCCCAATGCAAGGCCAAAATTTCTGAAAAAACATAAGGGGTAATCCATCTGGACCCTGTGCTTTAAGAGGTTCTATTTGATTCAAGGCCTCATTGACTTCAGCTTTCACATACTTTGTTGTGAGTAGAGAGTTTGTCTCCTCTGTGATCAATTTTGGTACCGCTAATAAGGCTTTCTCCAAATTTGTAGGTTTTGCCGATATGAACAATGACTGGTAATAATTGACGAAAATGTTAGTGATTTCATCCTCACTCGAGCAAACAACACCAGCAAAATCTTATAACTCTTCAATCTGGTTTTGAAGAAATTTGTGGAAAGCACGGCTATGGAAGAACTGTGTATTTTAATCACCCTCACGTAGCCATAGGGTCCTAGATCTTTGCTTCCACAACTTCTCTTCCTTGATCAAAAGCCCGTTAATTTCCCATTTGAGCCTGCGGATTCTATCCATTCATCCACCTTGCATTGCCACCTCCTCTACTCTTTTTAATTATTTTATTCTTTTCAATCAGAGCCTTTGTTACTTTACCAAAAGCAACCTAGCTCCACCAAGTCAATTGTACTTGACAGTGCTTTATTTTTCCTTCCACTCTGTCTATCGGATTGCCCCTGAAGTCATGCCTCCATGTTGATTCGACAATACCTCGACATCCTTCATCTTCCAGCCACATTTGTTAGAACCGCCACGATTTTCGTCTTCCTTTAAGGATCCCTATGGGCAATATAATCAATGGTTTGTGATTCAAAGACCCACATTCCAAGTGCAAGACTTTTGTTGCTGGAAATTTTTCAATCCAATTGGTAGTGGCGACAGCTCTATCTAATCTTTTCCATATTGTATACCCCTCTTTATGTCCATTGTACCAAGTGAACTTGTTTCCTACGTATCCTAACTCTTGGAAGCCATAGTCATCAAGCACGGCTCTAAAATCCTCCATTTGTCTGCTTAGTCTTAGGCAACCCCCCAATTTTTCAAGTGCTCGAACAATTTCATTAAAGTCCCCTGCACACAACCATGACATTGAGTATTTATCTTTCAATCTTTGTAGCTTTGCCCAAGCCTCATGATGGAATTTTGTGTCTGGCTCACCATAGAAGCTTGTAAACCTCCATTCGTCGTGTTTCCCCTTTGTTCACTATTGCATCAATGTGGTTGAGGGAATAAGTGTCCATAAAAAAATCACAATTAGCTCTCCAAAAAACAGCCACACCTCCTCCTTTGCTTTCTCTCTAGAAACTTCAATCAACCCCCCCAAATCTATATTGAACCCGAATTTCTTCTAACCTTGCTTTATCAAGCCATGTTTCCATTAGGAACACGACTAAGGGAACTTGTGTCTGGATTAAATCTCCAAGCTCTTGTTTTGTTTGTGGGTTCCCAGGCCTACAATTGTTCCAACAATGGAGACTTATTGCTTCTGGCAGGGTTGAACATTAGTCTCCGCTAATACATCATGGGTTTTTTGGTTAACAAGAGAAACCTTTCTGCGTTTCTTAATTATAACTTGATCACCAATTTTAGGGACTGACCATTTCAGGGTGGTTGTTGTTAGGATTAGTGCCCTTAAATCCTATTGTATGATGCTATGTAAGACATTATGTGTGACTTTATGTATGACTTAATGTTGTAATTGATAAAGTTGTTTTATTATTATTTAAAATAATGGTAACATGAATATTTGGACATTATCATATAGTCCATGAGATGCATAGTATGTGATTTAGTTACAGAAGATATACATCACAAGTTCTTTGTAAACTCAGAATTTTAGTTAGTAGTCAGTGATGAAATTGGGCATTTCATCTGCGAAGACTATAACATATCAACTAAGATGATTTGTCTTGATCATGGAAATTGAGACTCTAGTTGATATGTTGATATGTTTTAAGAGTTAAGACATATTGAACTGAATCGTTGTGAGATTTATTATTCTCCTAACGACTGTCAAATGAATAATAAATCTCACGACTTCTATTTACATGAATTCTTAATCCTGAGAGAATAATAGACCTAATCATGAAGTGTAGGTTACTTTGATATATCAGGAATGAGATCTAAAATTATGATCAAAACCTCAGTATGTTGGACAGTCACATTTAGTGTTGATGAGACATATATTCTCAACATGAAATTCATAATCTCTTAATGGAGATATAAAATATTCCCTTGAGATAAGTTTAATGAGTTTGGTTATTTAGAGTGTTAGGTCTAACTGCTTTAGTAAGGAGTTACTAAAGTATATATTTATGAAATTGAATTTTATAAATATATGATGAATAACTTAAAGGATTAAACCAGGTACTCAATGATTAAGTTGTAGTAATTTTCAAAGTGGCAGTCTACATTCATGACTTTGTATTACTACGAATATTTTATGAAGGGGTTTTATGTATAATAAAATCTTGGGATATAATTTATTAATAAGGCCTAGAGTGCAATTATATTTATATAGTGGTATTAAATATAATTAATGGTAACTTTAGACTTGTCAAGAGTTGACAGAAAAGCCAAAGGCCCATTGGAGCTAGTGTCTTATTTGTTCCCTTTTGGTCCCACTCCAAGTCACATACTAAAGCCCAATTGGAATGGCCCAAAAGGCTAGCCCAATTAGATAATTAGTTATAAGGGAGAAACATACAGATTTTTGTATGACACTTAGAGTGGAATGAAATGGTTTGTATGTAAGTGTAGGACACTTTATTATTCTCCCTTGAGCACATACATATAAACTGATTGAGAGATCACATTTCTTGGGCATTAAGTGGAATTGGAGTGAAGATTAAAAGTGTTTCCGAGTACTTCTAATATTTGTTTTTGAATTTCACCGCACCAAGGTACACTCTCCTGTTCTTATATTCTGAAATTTACATAGTACATGTTATCAATTGCGAATGAAGGAGATCCGTTAATTTTTCGTTGCGTATGTTTTGTATGCTATACAAACATGTATTTTTCCAATAGTTGTAGGAAGCACCACCTATTCTTCTAGGGTTTTTGTTTGCACCAATCTCTTCCACTTGGGAGCCGAAAAGACAACATTCTTGTTGTTTAATTCTTGTGGGATTCTGATTTTAAGTGGCACATGAGAGGCATGCTCGGCTAACTTATCTTGCATATCTAATGACTTGGAGAATAATTGGATTCCCTTATCAAATTCTGCCGTTATAGGAATGGGCTCGTTTTGAATTTCCTCGAACGTATTTGATCCGAGATTTCCTCCCTTGTGTAAATCATCCTTCCATAATTCCTAATCAATTTCCATAATCCTTGTATTTAAATATTCTCCCTTATTTTTAGAAACCTCCCTAATTGGGATTGCGTTAGAATTATCTCCAATAAATGCAGTTGATGTTGATCCCACCATAATGGCTCCTGTGAGAATTTAATTTTTGACTCAGCACTTTAGGGGGTTACCGCTAATAGTGTATTATAACACACCAACTCCAAACTCGTCCAATGTGGCCGTCCAAGACAAACAAGGCAAATGAAACAAATGTAGATGGATTGCATTATAGTATACTCATCCATGATAAGGTCGTTCGTCCAAAGAAATGCCTGGACCTTCCTGGATTCTAGACGTCTCTCCCTATGCAAGTTTAGGACGAACTTGTCACTTAGCCCGGAATGCAAAGGTCAAGGTTCATTACCATAGCCAGTTTCCAATGACAGTTATGGAAAACAAGCCCAAATAATGTAACTTCCATAGCAATTATGGAAGTTATCTCCGAGTCTTCCGAATTCCTCAGTGATAGGAGAAGTTACTAAACAAGTAACTGTCCCAAAGTGTGTGCTATATAAGCATTCATCCACGAGAGGGTAAGTCATTCAGACATTTCCACAAAAATTGGAATCCCATAAATACTAAGTTTACCATTGGAGGATTCTTGGCCGGTCTTCCCTGGTCGCTTCCGATTTTGTGTTTGCTTTTTCAGGACTTTCAAGTGCTCTCTGATCATTGACGCCTGAGACATTCAGCCTACTGATTTCATTGTGTTCATCAATTGGCGCCGTTTGTGAGGAGATAAGTTTTTGCTAGACTTCATCTTTGAGTTTTGCAATTTCTTTCTCCGACAAAAGGCTGCAATGGTTCGGACAAGATCAAGGGCTACTAGTCCAGGCCATCAAGAGAGTAGGGATGCCTCTAGTAATCCCCACCACGATCGTCAATCAGTGCCTATCATGCAACCATCCTCTATTCAACATGTATAATCCATGGCAACTGCCATGGTAGAGTTAACCCGTTAGAACCAAGAGTTGACCATGGAGATTAATCTAAGGAGGCAGTAGCATGAAGGACATACTAAAGGAAAATCCCATAGTAAAGAAGGTAGAGGGAATGCCGAACCTGAAAGCCAGTCAAGAGGTACCACTTCACGAGGGGTGCCACATTTGGAAAGGGAAATGGACCAGATGAGGAAAGCTATGGACGAGATGAGGGAGAACATAAGAAGGGCAAACCTTGTAGAAGATTTAGTTCATCGTACAGACTCCCCTTTCACGGCTTCCATCAACGGTCACCTTTTGCCTCTAAAGTTCAAGGTGCCTTCTTTGGATTCGTATGACGGAATGCGTGACCCTTTTGATCACATTGCAACTTTCAAGACTACGATGCACCTTCAAGGGGTTCTAGATGAGATAATGTACAGAGCCTTCCCTACCACCCTCAAAGGGCTTACGCGAGTATGATTTAGCAAGATATCTTTGAATACAGTGAGTTCCTTTGAAGAGTTGAGCAAGTTATTTGTCAATAATTTCATTGGAGGACAAAGGCATAAACGTTCCTCGTCCAGCCTGTTAACCATAGAACAAGGAGAGAATGAAAGCTTGCGTTCCTTCATTACTCGCTTCAATAGGGAAGCCCTGACAATGGACGAGATGGACGACAAGTTACTATTGGCGGCCTTCCATAATGGAGTTAATTTTGACCTATTCATCCACAAGCTTTACGAACAAGAGCCTCAGACCATGGTTGAGCTCGTCCATTTGGCCCAAAACTTTATGAATGCAAAAGTTGCAATTATAGCCAAGAAAAGGAAGAGAGCTGAGAGAATGGAGACAGATCCCTTGCGCCACTCTAATCAAGGTCCTCGTCCAAAGAAGGGGCGTATGGGAGAAAAGAAAGACTGAGACAATAAGAAGCCAAGCTCTTTAGTGCGAAGTCAACAATACACCCCATTGAACATGCCACTTGAGCAGGTTCTTATGCAAATCAAAGATGATCCTTCCTTGAAGTGGCCGGAGAAAATGAAGGGAGATCCTAATAAGCACAATAGGACTAAGTATTGTCGTTTCCACAGAGACTATGGGCACGACATGGACGAATGTTTTGATCTAAAACAGCAGATTGAAAATCTTATCAGACAAGGAAAGTTGAAAAATTTCCTTGGACGAGAACACAAGGATGATAAGTTGAAAGGGAAAGTAAAAGAGTCGTTGCGACCCCTACTTGGAGAGATAAGAGTTATTATAGGAGGAAATTTGACAGGGCAATCGTCCAAGTCAAGGAAGACATACCTGAAAGTATTGCAGAACGTCCAACTATCTGGACGATCGCCTAGGATGAGGATCATTGAAGAACAAGCCATTACATTTACGGATGAAGATGCTGAAAGAGTTCACCACCCCCACGACGACGCCATCATCATCACTTTGCTTATTGCTGACTATACGACTAGAAAGGTGTTGGTGGACAATGGAAGTTGGGCGGACATCTTATATTATCCCGCTTTTTAGCAAATGAGGCTTGGATGAGATCAACTTCGTCCACTGAATTCACCCTTGGTAGGCTTCGAAGGAATGAAGGTACAACCTATAGGCACTATCACATTGCCTGTAGTGGTAGGGGCATACCCACAACAGGTAACCAATGATGTGAATTTCCTAGTGGTAGATTGTTCGTCCTCCTGTAATGCTATAATTGGAAGGCCAACTTTAAATAGTTAGAAAGCAATTATGTCTACTTACCACCTGTCAGTCAAATTTCCAACAGAGCATGGGGTAGGACAAGTGCAGGGAGATTAGCTGGTAGCAAGAGAGTGCTACATGACCATGTTGGCTATGGACGAGCAAGTTCAGACGATGAATATTGAGGAAAGGAGAGTTGTGGCAGAGCCCACTGAAGCATTAGAAAATATTTCCTTGGACGAGAATAACCCTGAGAGGTGTACTAGGGTTGGAGCAGATTTAGAAGAAAAAACTAAGTAGGATCTCATCTGTTTTTTGAAGAATAGTATTGATGTGTTTGCTTGAGTCATGAGGATATGTTGGGTATAGACCCTAGTTTCATTACCCACCGTTTGAATGTATATCCTTCTTCTAAGCTTGTACGACAGAAGAAAAGATTATTTGCCCCTGAGAGAGACAACGCTATTAAAGAAGAGGTGTAGAAGTTGACCACAGCAAAGTTTATTTGAGAAGTTTATTATCCAGATTGGTTAGCTAATGTAGTAATAGTCAAGAAGGAAAATGGCAAGTGGAGAATGTATGTAGATTTCACTGATCTAAACAAGGCTTGCCCCAAGGATAGCTATTTGTTGCCGCGCATTGACCAATTGGTAGATTCTACTGCAGGTCATAAGCTACTTAGTTTTATGGATGTTTTCTCTGGATACAATTAGATAAGGATGGACGAGGCAGACCAAGAGAAGACGTCCTTTATCACCAATCAAGGCATGTTTTGTTACAAGGTGATGCCTTTCGGTTTGAAGAACGCAGGGGCAACATATCAGAGGTTGGTTAACCATATGTTTCGTCCACAGATTGGGTGGAAAGTGGAAGTCTATGTAGATGACATGCTGGTAAAGAGCCTGGACGAGGGAAAACACCTAGATGACCTGCAGGAGACTTTTGACACACTTAGGCAGTGCAACATGAAGTTGAACCCCAGCAAATGCGCTTTGGAGTATCTTGGGGAAATTCCTTGGATTTATGGTTTCACATAGGGGGATTTAAGCAAATCCTGATAAGATTCAAGCGATACAGGATATGAAGCCTTTGTGAAATATCAAAGAAGTTTAGTCTCTCATCGGACGAGTTGTTGCCCTTAATAGGTTTGTCTCTAAAGCTACTGACAAATGTTTGCCATTTTTTAAGGTTCTTAAAAAGGCGTTTGAATGGACGGACGAGTGTTAGAAAGCTTTCCAAGATCTGAAGACGTATGTCACTACGACTCCTTTACTGAGTCCATCCGTGTTGGGAGAGGAGTTGTATTTGTACTTGGCAGTCACCCCGCATGCCGTAAGTTCGGTATTGGTGAGGGAGGAAGGAAAGGTGCAAAAGCCTGTGTACTATACAAGTAGAGCATTGAGGGGAGCGGAAGGATGATATCCACTAATAGAGAAGTTGGCTTTTGCATTAATAACAGCTTCTAGGAAGCTAAGACATTACTTCCAAGCTCATGTCATCAATATCATGGCGGACCATCTGCTCAAGAAAGCAATGAACAAATTGGAAGCTGCAGGACGACTGATCCAATGGGTTGTTGAGCTCAGTGAGTTTGACATCAGGTACCAACCAAGGCATGCAATAAAGGCTCAAGCCCTGACAGATTTCATTGCAGAGTTTACACCGAATTATGATGACTTAGAAGGGATGGAAGATAGTAAGAAGTGGGTCGTCCATGTGGATGGCTCATCTACACAATATGCAAGAGGAATAGGGGTGGTTTTACAATACCTAGAAGGAGATAAACTGAAGCACAAGGTCTGTTTGCAATATCAAACAACCAACAATGAAGTTGAGTATGAAGCCCTTCTCAAAGGGCTGGAGTTAGCTAGATCTGTGGAAGCAAAATCAATACTCGTCCTGGGAGATTCTTAGTTGGTCATGGGCCAAATAAATAGGATATATGAGGCTAAGGAAGAACGAATGAGGAAGTACCTTAATAGGGTGATAAGGCTTGTGAAGAGATTTAAGGAAGCTGATTTTGTTCAAATCCTAAGGGGAGAGAATGTAGAAGCAGATACCTTAGTGAAGGAAGCCTCAGCGAATGCAGCCATAGACGAGTTTGATGAAATTCAGTATATACCAAGCATAGATCTTCCAGAAGTGCAGCAAGTAGAGAGTGAAGGAAATTGGATGACCTCAATAGTGTCATACCTGAAGGACGAGAGGTTTTTAGAGGGGAAAGACGAGGCCAGAAAGCTCAGGGTCAGATCAGCCAGATACGTCCTTATGGACAAGATATTATATAAAAGAGGTTTTTCTTAGTCTTATCTTAGGTGTTTAGCTCTAGACGAGATGAACTATGTACTAAGGGAGGTTTATGAAGGAGCATGTGGTAATCACCCAGGAGCCAGGTCACTCGTCCATAAGGTCGTCCGTGTAGGATACTACTGGCTGACTATCCAAGTTGATGCCAAGGTATATATCAAGATTTGCGATTAATGCCAATGATTTAGTAACATCCCCAAACAGCAATCAGAGTATCTCACCTCGATGATGGCCCCATGGCCCTTTGCACAATGGGGACTAGACATCTTGGGTCCCTTCCCACTAGGTACAAGACAGATGAAGTTTTTAGTGGTTGGCATTGATTATTTCACCAAGTGGGTGGAAGCGGAACCCTTAGCAAATATCACATAGCAAAATGTCAAGAACTTCGTCTGGAAAAACATTGTGTGCAAATTTGGGGTGCCCAGAGTATTGATATCCGACAATGAACGACAATTTGATAATGCACTTTTCAAAGACTTCTACGAACACTTCGAAATTCAAAATCATTACTTCTCACTCGCCCACCTACAAGCAAACGGTCAGGCCGAAGTTGCAAATCGATCCTTGTTGAAGATCATCAAGACTCGGCTTGAGGGGGCAAAGGGAGTATGGCCAGATGAGCTACCGGGTGTTCTGTGGGCATATAGGACGATGGTGAGAACCCCTACAGGGGAAACTCCTTTCAAACTAGCCTATGGAAGTGAAGCAGTCATACCTGCAGAAGTGCATATGGCCAATCACAGGGTGATGACGTATCAAGATAAGGATAATGAGGAGCAACTTCGTTTAAGCCTTGATCTAATAGAAGAGGTAAGGACGGATGCAGAGCAACGGACAGCGAGGTACAAAAACCTCATGGCTAGGCGGTATGAAGCAATGGTGAAACCAAGGTGGTTCAATATAGGAGATCTTGTCCTGAAAAGGGTTTCTTTGGCAACCAAGAACCTAGCTCATGGGAAATTGGGACCTAATTGGGAAGGACCCTACAGAGTTATCAACTATAAAAGACAAGGATCCTACTACTTTGAGGCCCTAGATGGGAGGAAATTGGAGTATCCTTGAAATGTTGAACACTTGAGACAGTATTATCAGTAAAATGCTAGCATGGACGAGTATTATCCTGAACGAGCTTAAAGTTTTACTTATCTATATATTTTTAGTATTATTATGTTGTGGGCTATGGACGAAGTTATGGATTTTTTTGTATTTGTTAAACTCCCTAAAAGGCATTAGCTTCTAAGCTTATGCCTCGTCTATGAACAATATTTATGTTATGTACATAATGTTGTGTGAATTCCTAGTTTCCATATTGTTTTCGTTCAAATTAACCCACAAGAAGGTTAAAAGCCCAAGACGAGTAAATTCTCTGGACGCAGAGATGTAATGTCTATAAGCTTTCCTAAGGGTAAAGCAAAGAAAAGCAAGCTCAAGGCGTATTCATCCAAATAATGGGCGAGGTGAAGCCCTTAATACATTAGTCCAACCCATGGATGAGTAAATGCGTACATGAATGTTTAATCCATTCCAGCTAAAACAATCCAATCTTTGGACGAGTAAAAAGTTGGACCTTAAAAGAAACTTCAACTGCCAAGTCTAAGGACGAGTAAAGCTGAAAAAGTTATTGCCATCCACAAAGACGAGTTATACTTGCAAAATCCAGAGAATGGTAAGAAATAAACATGTTAAACATGAAAGAATTCCTACCATGGATGAGCCAAGGTTGAAATCAATGTTATATTAAAAAGAAAAAACTCGTCCATACACTAATAGAAAGAAGGTAAACATTCATTCAATTGTTTAAGGGTGGACGACCAACGTCCAAACACCCTTATAAAACTTAATTGTTTAAAAGCCCATCCTAACACTATGGACGAGCTGAATGTATTTAAGTTACATTAAAAAGTCCTAAACAATGGACCTTAAAAAAAAAAGAGAACACAAACAAAAAGGATTAAAATTCACTAAGGGGGGTCATCTCCAACGTCCTGAGCAGGTTGAGTAATGGCATCGTCTTCAATATTGACATCCTCGGAGCTAGTCTGAATAAGAGAGCTTGTAGCAGTAGCAAGGTTAAGTTTAATGGAGTTAAAGTCCACTTCAGGGAAGTTTTCCATAGCATCCATTCTAAAATCTTCGAAACTTGCTGCATAGTTGGTGTCCGGAAGATTAGTATACTGTTTGGACGTAGTATCCTTCAGAAAGGTACTTAACTCGTCATTCTTCTTTTGAAGATGGTCAAGACAAGTATCCTTCTCAACTACGTCAGCTCTCAACTCCTCAATTAGATTTTGCAAGTCCTTGGCTTCGTCTTTAGCTTTCGCTGCCACCTTAGCCTAACCCTTGCAGTTGTCTTTAATCTTTTGTATCCTCTTCTCTAGAAGGATCCTCATCTTGTCCATTTCTGTAGCCTTCCTGGACGCAGCTATGAACTTTGACATGGCCTACATGTGATTAAAAAGTTATGATTAGTAAAATATACACGTGTTATTAAAAACAAGACGAGATAAAAGAGTACCTTAAAAATATCATGAACACCTCAAACCTCTCTCAAGGACATGTCGTAGCATATAGCCATGTCCTCACCAGTTATAGCCTTCTCAAACCTCTCTCAAGCCAAGTCTTCATTCTCCAGGAGGTTCATGGGGATCCTCTGGGAAGGTTGGGACAAGGTAGGAGCAGTGGTCTTGGATGAGGGGGGGAACAATGGTCTTGGTAGGGCTATCAGCAGGGACGGACGAGTCAATGTCAACTATTTGGATGGATGGCTGAGAGGGAGGAAGATTGGACTTAGCAATCTCAGGCCTGGACGACCCGTGCTTCGCTTTCTTCCCACGACGACTGGGAAGATTTCCAAAATCCAGCGTCTTGGGCAAAGATTTCCTTTTATCTCCAGCCGAAGGACGAGTCTGAGATTGGGCCCCAGGCTTGGCTGCCTCATCCATAACCTCTTTCCCTTTGTTCTCTTTCATTGTGGCCATTCCTAAAAGGGAAAACATAAAGTATTAGTAAAAAAAAAAAAAAATGTGTGTATACATATGTATGTATAAATTAAATGATATATAGAAAATTTCCAAGTATAGAGAGAACTCACGTTTGCGAGTTGTAAGTTCGTGTGCAAGTGCTTCCAGGGACGGCTTAGGACCAAGTCTCCATGTGAATAGACGTTGAAGAGTCACCAACGAGTGAAAACTTCTATCAACGTGTAGACGAGCCTTGTGGATGTGATCACGATGGAATTTACTCAAAGAAGGACGTTTAATAGCTACAAAACAAAAGAGAGATGAGAGAAAATAAGGTTAGATGAATACAAGCCAAAAATCAAAACACTTACAAAAATAATAAAATAAAATGAAACATGAACATACCTTCAGGACGAAGGTTGCCTAGTTCTCCAATATATGGGGCAAAGGTATCGTTGCCAATCTCAACAGGGTGCCTGGCCTAGAAACCGGAGACGAAGAAAAACTCCGTCTTCCAGTTTCTGTAAGAGGTAACTAATGACTTAATCAATCCACAGTCTTTGCCCTTGGCTATATACTGATAAAAGCCAAGGGACTGATTAATTTTGGAGGGTTTGTAGCAATAAAGGAATTCGTCCACAGTAAGAGGACGATCCCCTTCAAACACCTCTCTTCACAAAACTTGCATAGAGACGATGAGTCTCTATGCATTAGGGTTAAATTGACAAACTCCTAAGCCTAATCTAGTAAGAAGTTCTCTGGCAAAAGCGTTTAGAGGTAAACTAAGTCCCCCTAGAAGATAGGCCTTGTAAATACCTATCTCGAGACGAGGTTGACAGCACCACTCTCCACGGACGACTAACCTAGGGTTGAGGTCTTCGAGGATTTGGTACCATTTCCTAAGTAAACCTAACTTCCTACTGTCCGTCTTGGAAGGGATTACTACGGCGCAACTATACATGGTTTCTACTTTATCAGAGGGAGGAGACAAGGGAATACTCGTCGAGGTGCCAGCCCCTGAAGCTGCCCTCATCCTAAGCTATTCCTGAATAACCTCAAGGGGGAACCCAAGAACACCAGAGGTGTATCCCTCGTCCATGGAGCTACCACTACTACTACTATCACTATTAGAGCTACTACAGCTAGAAGAGTCGTGATACTCGTCTATAGCTTTATCTACACTATTGCTAGATGAAGAGAGAACGGCTTCAGACATTTTGTGATATTGAAGGAAAACCAAAAGATGAAGGAAAGAAAAATACTTGGCTCTAGACAGAGGACTAAGGATGAGAAAACACTTCTAGACGAGGCTCTAAGATGAGGAGAGTCAAGGAAGGAAATTTTAGAAATGTGAAGCGTAATGGAGGAATTCTACTATTTATAGGCCGTTGATTTAGGCATTTGAAATGACACAGCCAATCAGAAAGTGACACGTGGCATGTTCCTCGAAGAAATGGATCGACGCTGTTGGTCACCAATGAGAGCACGTCCGTCCAAGGAATGACATGGGACCACACGTTTCCTTGGACAATCCATGGACGAAGGGATAACTGATAGTGTATTATAACACACCAACTCCAAACTCGTCCAATGTGGTCGTCCAAGGCAAACAAGGCAAACAAAGCAAATGTAGATGGATTGCATTATAGTATACTCATCCATGATGAGGTCGTCCGTCCAAAGAAATACCTGGACAACCTTCCTGGATTCTAGACGTCTCTCCCCATGCAAGCTTAGGACTAACTTGTCACTTAGCCCGGAATGCAAAGGACAAGGTTCATTACCATAGCTAGTTTCCAATGATAGTTATGGAAAACAAGCTCAAATAATGTAACTTCCATAAAAGTTATGGAAGTTACCTCCGAGTCTTCCGAATTCCTCAGTGATAGGAGAAGTTACTAAACAAGTAACCATCCCAAAGTGTGTACTATATAAGCATTCATCCACGAGAGGGTAAGTCATTTAGACACTTCCACAAAAGTTGGAATCCCAGAAATACTAACTTTACCATCAAAGGATTCTTGGCCGGTCTTCCCCAGTCGCCTTTGATTTTGTGTTTGCTTTTTCAGGACTTTCAAGTGCTCTCTGATCATTGACGCTCTAGACGTTCAGCCTAGTGATTTCATTGTGTTTATCAACCGCCATTAGCTCCACCTTGTTTCGATGGCTTTTTCTTGTTCTGTGAGTGACCAGGTTCAGGTGGTGATGGTTTGTCACCATTGGTGTTACCTGTAGCTCGTTCCTTCCTTTTGGTTTTTTTAGTAACCAAGAACCACCAACACTGCCTTTTTTTGAATGGGAATTAGAGAGGCCCAAATCCTAGGACGATATTGTTGATCAGATTGTTTCATTGTGCCTTTACTCTCTATCCATAGATCACAATCCCTATCGAAGTGATTTAATCAGCCACACTAGTAGCAAATATTGGGGAGACGTTCATACTTAAATGAAACCCAGCCCTTTGATCCATTATCCAACGAGAAAACTTTACCTAGGCAAAGAGGAAGAGAAACATCCACCCGAACTCGGATTCTCATTACACACCCCTTATCAACTTCTTTATTTGTCGAGTTTCTGTTCACCACCCCCACTACTGCACACAGGTCTTCAGCCACTTCTCAACGTAGATACCGAACTGGGATATCATGTACTTGCACCCATATCAACACTTAATCAAAGACCAAGTCTCTTATTACAATACTATGGTCATATCTTTGTATTATCACCAAATGTTTGTCAAAGCTCCATGGTTCGCCTTCAAATTTTTTTTCAACCTCCTCTTCATTATCAAAAGTAAACAAGATAATATGATCTCCAGCATTGCGTACCTTGAAACCATTTACCGATCTCCATATAGCATTGAAAATTCTGACAACCGATTTAGTATTTAGCACCCGTCTCGTGAGGAACTTTGCTGCAATGGAAAATATTGAAGTACATTGTTCTTTGTTCAGTCGAAGGTCCCCTCCTTCCCTATCATTCAATGACATATTTACCCAATATTGCACATTATTAAGCTAACATAAATATCATCTTTTAATTTGTATTAAATGATTCTCAATCAAAGTAATGCTTCATGAGGACTTTGTAGTCAGCCAAAGAAATCTGCAATGGTAATTGTGTGAATTTAAATGAGAGCAGCATATAATGTGTATTGGATATCAAAGTCACCGATGAAAACAAATACAAATAAAAAATAGTCTGTATTTTAACTTTTTAAGCAGTTGCATCTAATTTAAACCCTTTTATTTTAGAATAAATCTCTACAATGAGAAACAAACACACACACAATAGAGAGAGGAAAAAAAAATCCTATTAAGTTGAGGGAATCCAATTAAGTCATTTATTCTTAATTATGTTATAAAAAATGATGAAGAAAAAAAAATGTTATAACATTGTTTTTAGGTTTGTTACGTTAATTTTATTGTTTTAAGCCATGAGAACTGTTAAAAAAAAAAGCTACGAGCACTCATTTAAATTTTTTAAAATTTATTGGGATATATTTGGTAAATAATATGCTATGTTATTATTTATATTTAAAATTTTAAAATTAATCATTAAATTATTCAGGACATCATCAATGTGACCATTGGTCTGACTCTGGTTGGATTAGAGATCCAAATTATCCAATAACCATTCTCTTTTTTTGAAACTTTCACGGGTTTGAATTTTAAACTATGGAGATTGGATGATTTTATTATTAAATTTTTTAGTAATAACAAATAAAATGAAAATTTCACAAATAAATAAAATAAATGTCTAGTTTAAAGGTATGGTCTGCAGCTTAAAATTGTATCAAGCCATTCCAGCCAAGAGTTTTATTTATTTATTTTTTTAATACAATAAACGAAAGAAAGAATAATCGAAGCTTTTTTTCCCCGGCTATATAGCCGTGAATATTATGGAATTATTGCACCTGGAACGAAGGGAGACCATCTGTTCCTAATAGGCCTATAGCCAAACTTTTCAATTATGGAATTACTGCACCTGGAACGAAAAGAGACCATCTGTTATGGATAGGCCTATAGCCAAACTTTTCAATTCCTCCAGTGACTCGGAGACCACCCTCAACATGGTTCCGGTAAAGCTTTCGTTTACAAACGAATTTATTCTTACTCCATAAATTAGGTGCTACGTTTTCACAGGCACTGGTGCCGTAATATAAAGGGTAAAACCAGCCAATTTCCTTTTTGCCTTGCCACAGAAAACATTTCATGTGGTCTCTTTTTGATGACCGTCTTTCAAATTCAAAACTAAATGACCCTCCGGGTTTAATATGGGCCTTTTTCACAGGTCCATAGTCCAAGACACATGATACGTAAATAGGTTGACCTTTTATGTGAGAGTGTAGTTGAAGCGTGCTTGTAAACGGATAAGAATAAAAAACATTATTCCAAGCAGTCTTCAACTTCCCCAAGAACCCACCCCCCTCTGATAAGGGGACAGAGAATAGCAATAAAACAAGTACGGTGAAATTGCAAAAATTTTTGTTTAGACCACTCACGACACCCATATTTCAGCTTAATGGTAGTGACGATGGTCGCTGACTAGCAGTGCTCATTCTCGTGCGTACTTTTTTATTCTTTAAATAGCAGCATTGTAAGTAGTCCATCAGAAATTAATTAAATGACGTAACGTATAAAATATAATGGAGGACTGTTATTCTTTAATTACTACTGTTTTTTTTTTTTTTGGAAACTTACTGCTTTAAATAAACTTATGTACCATTTTACAGTAATGCTATTTATCACATTACCGTTCATCGATGAATACTCGGTGAGTTACAGGTGGTAGTTTCTTTGTCAAAATTTCTTTGACGTCGTTTTCCTTCAAAACCACCTTCAGAAGCCCAATTTGAAAAAAGTTTTTTTTTTTTTTTTTTTTTTTGAATATGCATATATATTTTTGAAAATTGTTTACTATTATTATAAAAATATTTTCAAAAAGAAAGGTTCAAAAATTAATTATAATTACAACATTTATAAGCCAATGACTGATATTATATAAGAATAAATCAGAAACTCCAAGGCTAAACTCTTTAAGTATCTATGGTGGAGTCACCAGTGATACCTCCACGTCGTTGGATGACGATGAAAATGGTTCTGACCACCCTAGCTAAACAACGATGCACATGCGTAACTGAACAAAAAACATTACAGCAGTGCTTGAGTCCCTAAAATTTGCACAATGAGTGAGAAATATAAAAGTGATCCATTTTAATCATGGTTTAGGAACCGTCGTCAATCATTAGGTTTTTATATTTGTGATTCATCGAGTGTGTCTATTTGATTTTGTTACCAAACTTAGGTTAGGAAAAATCATTTTTCTATTCTAAAAAGATAATAAAAATCTAGATTTATGGATTTAGAAATTTGATTAGTCATGGGGAAGTCGCAAGACAATCCTTTTGTTTTGATAAATTCTTAAATTTATGAGAGAGAGAGAGAGAGCGAGAGAGAGAGAGAGGTGTGAATTGGAGAAGAATAGGTGTGAAAATGAATAGAGGTAGGGTATGTGTGGGTCGGTTTGGGCTAGGCGATGGCACTATTTTTAACCAACTTGCCAAATGATGGGTTGGGAAAATTCCAATTTACCACCAACTCACCAATCTATGAATCCAGCAGGTCAGTTAAAAATTTTAACGGTTTCAACTTGACGAGTTGAACGGGTTGCGCAGGTTGACAAATTCAATTGTCTATGTAAAATTATTTCAATTAAAATGAATGATTGTTTCATCATCCTTGCCTCAAATAAGAAAAGAAAAGAAAAATTGCAATTTTAATTAAAAATAATTACAAATACAACATTTTTTTTATTACAATAACTGAAAATTTTATCATACTAAAAAGAAAAATATCTCAAAATCAGAAATTCAATGTGTACATAGAATAAAAATAATAACAAAATTTTATAGAGAGCGGCTAGAATTTATTAAGGAAAAAAAATGTGAAAATGAAAAAATAGAATGAAAGAGCAATAGATGAGAGAAATGAAGTAGGTGAATATGTGAGGGAGAGTTTTGCAACATGACAAAGCGCGCGCGCATGTAGATGAGTGGGTCGGATTGTGGTAGGTTAGAAATATCTCTACTTGCTATTCATCACGACTCACTAAATTATCTATCTAAACCACTGACCCGACCCGCCTCATTTGATCAACCCGCATGAATTGGGTCGGGATGGGTGGGCCAAGGGGGTTATACAAATTATGATGGGATAAAGGCAGAGAGGTGTTATGATGGGCTCCAGTTTGGATGAGGCCTAGTCTAACAATCTATCACAAAACACATTAGTCATCAGATGGGGCTCCAGTTTTCAATTTGCTTGACCAGATGGTGAAGGAGGGTAGGCAACTTATATAATTTAGCACAGTGCCAGAAATCGTAAAGTTAAAGAGAGAACAAGTCTCTGCTCAAAATTCTATGTGCATAGCTATGCAACTTAACGAACATATGTTATACAAATTATCTGAGCTATATTTGTATAATTCATCACACACTGATCTAGGCCCAGAATTTCTTTCAAAAAAAAAAGATCTAGGCCCAGAATTTAAAAATTGAACCAATCATATATAACAAATTTACAGTAACTCACATAGCTGAACGTCTTTTGAATTACTAAGGTCTGCAGTAACTCATATAGCTGAACGTCTTTTGAATTACTAAGGTCTGTATAGGAATAGATTATTTAATTGAAACTGAAATTTTTTTGCTGAAAGTACTGTATATAAAATTAAAAGGTAGTTGAAATAGTACAGTGGAACCTATGAATAATAAAAAAAAGTGTAATAATATGACCTATGAAAAGTGCAATAAGACCCATGAATAGTACCAAAAATAAGTTGAAACCGGCTTTTTAAGTCAATGCCAAACACACACTAAAATAATCAATAAAAGGGCCACTCCAAGAATCAATCATCGCCTATCAAGGAAAAATAACAGCATATTTAGGGAAAATTACACTTTATCACCTTAAACTATATTTCAAATTACACTTTGCACCCTAAGAGCAACTACATCAGCTGATGCAAATTTTCCTTCTATTTTGCACAAAAAAGCTACTTTTTTCTATTTTACACACCCATTTTTACAAAACACCCACATCAGTTTATCTATTCTACACATTTATTCAATAAAACATTCATTCTTTTACAATTTTTTATTATTCTCTCCCTCACTACTTTTCTCTCACAGACCCAATTCGAAAGGACCGAAACCCATCTCTTTCAAAACAACTCTCTCTCCCACAGACCCAAACCACCACCACCACACAAACCTTAAGATTTTAGCTCCAACAAAGCACTTGTTCATCATGTCGTTCATCGCCTCGTTGCTTCAGTGGGTTCCGAAGGTTGATCCTCCTTTGCTACGGCTGCGAAGGTTGATCGAAGCCTTCTCCAGCTCTCGCCGAAGTCGACGCCGACAAAGACGATGCCATGTTCTCTGACCAAATCCGACCAGAATCTTAGAATCTTGACGCCGACAAAGAGAATCCGTGAAAAGGTGATGAAGCTGAGAAAAAGGGAGAGAGGTGAGAGTGAGGGTTTGATGATCGATGGCAGTGGAGGCATGGTTTGACAGGCGGTACTGGTGAGAGTGAGAGCAAATGAGGAAAAGGGGGAGTGGGTTGAGGTGAGAGCAGAGACAAGGAGAGAGTTAGGTGAGAGTGAGAGTAAGAGCAGAGAAAAGAGAGAGAAAAAACTAATATATTATTAAATGCACATGCTACAGTAACTGTGCATGTATGCATAATTACTGTAGCAATTGTGTATAAATGCACAATTTTACACCCATTGATGTGGCTGTTTTTTGGACCAAAATGTGTACAAAATGTAACTTTTTCTATTTTACAAAATTTTCCACAAGCTGATGTGGTTGCTCTAAACTTTTCGATTACACATTTTGCATCCTAAATTATGTCATTTGTTACATTTTGCACCTGAAGTTAAAATTTCTGTTATATTGGATGGAAAACTCAATCACATGAGTTGCATGTGACTCTTGCTTAAGTGGAACACAGTCCAAAGACCCAAATACCCCTTATTCAACCCAACAGCAAGCCACTTTCTCTCTCCAAACTCTTCCACCATTTTTGGCCATACAAATCGTCGCACAACCATCAATTTTCAAGCATGAAATTTGCAATCAAAACCCACAAATTATCGACCGTCTCACAACCAAAAACCAAATCACAAACACAAATTCATAGGGATACGAAATCACAAACACAAATTGAGACCGACCCATACAAGATCCACAAACACAAATCTCAACCAATCCATCACCAAGAGCTGTTGAGAGAGAGAGAGAGAGAGAGAGAGAGAGAGAGAGAGAGAGAGAGAGAGAAGGTAAATCATACATAGCCAAATGCCAAATTGGATCAAAATCAAGACCCAAGTAAAACCCAAATCAAATCTGAATTGTGACCAAAACAAAACCTAAATCGGACCTAGCCATTATCACCCACTACCATCCGCGACCTAGCAATCGTACTACCTTCCATCTCTATTGATCTATGCATGCAGGAGGCCCAAAACACCAAGTCATGGGTGAGAGGGACTGCCTGAGACTGGACTGTGTAAAAGACATGAGGAGGGTCTCTTGAGTTTTGACTTGGAAGAGCGCATTTTTTTTTTTAAGGATAAACGATAGAATGGAAGAAGGAATTTAAGTCTTTTGGCTTGGTGTTGCTTAGGGTATGTTTGGTTAGATGAGTGGAAAAGTGAGAGGATGAAAAATTGTGGGAGGATGAAAAAGTGGGAGCATAGAAAATATTTAGTTTTCCCTCTTGTGTGTTTGGTTGGAGGGTTGGAAAAGTGGGAGAGTGGAAAACTCTTTTGTTTGGTTGGAGAGAAAAAGAGAAGGATGGAAAATGTAATTTATATAAATTAACTATTATACCCTTGTTACATAATATGTAAGAAATATATTTATTTGTACTCATTAAATAATATAAAATTTACCACATCATATATATAAATTTATATTATTATAATGTAAAAATTACAATAGAATGTATCAACTTGATCAGGTCACGTTGAAAAAAAAAAAAGAAAAAGAAAAAAAAAAAAAAAAAGAGAAGAGAACTTGGACTGCTAGATGTTGGTGAAGGTAAGATAAAAAGAGGAAAGTGATAAGGATGATTTGTGGGCAAAAGTCATCAGGTGGGGTAGGTGAGAGGGTCATCATGTCATGAATGAGGGTAGGTGGGAGAGGGTATTTGTGTAAAAGTGTTGTGAAAGCACTTTTCTCCCTAGCATTTTCCTCCCGATTTAGGACGATAAAAAATGTGGGCCCGTGTGAGAAAATTTTCTCTGGGTCTTCTCTCCTCCCTATTTTCCTTCCCCAACCAAACAGTGAAAAACAGTATTTTCTACCCTATTTTCCTCTCTATATTTTCCATCCTCCCTATTTTCACTCCAAACAAACAAAGCCTTAAGCAATAGTCATGTACTAGTCACCTTATTGAGTTTTCCCTCTAATATAATAGAAAATTTAACTTCGAGGTGCAAAGTGTAAAAAATGTTATAGTTTACAGTGTAAAATGTGCATTCATAAAGTTTAAGGTGCAAAGTGTAATCTGGGATATAGTTTAGGATAGTAAAATGTAATTTCCCAAGAAATTAAAGATAACCAATTGATATATAATATGTGTGTGTGTGTTGGACAAGTGATAAAAGTTTATTAGAGAAGAAAAGAATAAGTTCCCAAACAACCAACCAAGTATGCATTTGGATTGGGATGAAAAATTAATATTATTTTACTATTCAGTTTATTTTTGTTACTGTTTATGGCCCCACTGCATTTTTTGGTACTATTCATGGGTCTCACTGTACTATTTTAACTAACTTTTACCTTTATCTACAGTACTTTCAGTAATAAGTTTTCAATTTCAGAAAAATAAGCGATATTCAAACACACTCTAAGTTTCTTTTTCAAAGATATAGGATCCATGAAAGTCTCCGCTTTGGCTTTGAAAAAAAATAAAAATTACTAACATTTGTTGATATTTAGACAACTTTGAAAGTTCAAAAACGTGTACAAAACACCTTTGAACGTTTAGACCCCCAAATTACAACTTAACCAATTCAAGCAATATGTCAAACAACTAGTGTGCGGAAACTTAACATATGCAATAATATGAAATTGGTTAAAAACTATCTAAGCCATAACAAAATAAAATCCACAGCAGATAATAAAAAGGCAAAGATAGAGAGGAAGGAAGATGCAAACACAAAGGCAACACGCGATGTGTTATCGAAGAGGAAACCGAAGCCCTCGGCGTAAAACCTCTCCGCCGCCCTCCAAGCGGTAAACAATCCACTAGAAAATACAGTTGGGATACAAGGACAACAATAGACCCTCCAAGCCAAATCTACCCAGTGCACCTAAGCCCTCCAAGCTTCTTGCTCCAACGAGGTTGCGCCGAACCTTTTTCTTTTCTAGCTTCCCGGATTCCGCTACTAGACCATAGCATCAACCAATGAAGATTGGTTCCTTCCTAACTGCTTCCCAGAAATCCAAACAACTGTCTCACAGTGATGATGATGGTGAGAACCAGGTTTGGTATAATGCCTCTCAAGGATTTGACAATGGAGAGGAAGAGAGTTGAGGAATTTGAAGAGACTCTAAGGTATAGATTGTGGGTGAATCAATCTTGTTTTTCTTTAGGGTTTCTCTCTCAAAATTCTCTCTGGAAGCTCTCTTTCAATTGTGGGTAAAAGGGGTATTTATACTGAAGTGGGAGAGGAATGTGAAACGTCAGGTTTTACAAAACAGGGGTGGCTCGCGGCTTGACCTCGCGGCTTGACTAAGTCGCGAGATCCAGTCGCGAGATAACCGTATGGCCAGTTGTCCTGTTTTGTCCTGTAGTGCTCCAGCTAGCATGACTGTTCATCTTCCAGCATGCTTGGCACGTGTGCTGCGTCTGGCGGCTTGAAGCCGCGAGTCACCCGCGAGTCCCAGCCTCGAGTCTCTGTTTTCTTGCACACTCTTGAGCAATCTTCACTCTATCTCACTCACTACCCTTACATCAAACCCACCTAAATACAGGGTTACTAAATGCTGAATTACAAGCAAATTTGGCACGGAATAAAGCCAATTAGATGGTTGAATAAATTCAACCTTACAATCTCCCCCTTTGGCTATTCCGTGACAAAACCCTAAAACAGACTCTAGACTTAACATGTGAGTTGGGAACAGTTGAACAAAACTCACTCACACCTAACTCTAGAAGCTGTGAAGCACTTGAATCATATGAACATAATACTCCTGAAACACAACAATACACCATGATCATTGTATGCAGAAAATCATAAAATGCATATTAAACAGGTAATATGTGATCAAGCATAGATGGGGTTTAAGAAACAAACCATGGCTTGATCAACCAAGTGAACACCACAAGGTAGTGATCACAGTGCTCATTCACACTTGGAATGAACACAAGGACATACAAGTTAACAAGCACAAGGCAAGACACTTGTATGCTCAACACTCAACCAATGCATAACACACAAGGTATATGCATCTAGGAACAATCCTACAAGGGCACAAGAGTGACAGTACATAAACCAAAATGCAGAACATTTAGATTAAAGTACTGATTTCAACATAGTATAAAGGCTGCATTAAGCAAGGTACATACCATAAAGCCTACAAACTATGCATAAAACATAAACCCTAAAAGCTTACAAAAGCACATGGGTACAAACACAAAATATCCTGAATAACATCATCAAAATATATTAAAGTTTAAACCAAGAGTATATGATAAGAGTTAGAAACAACTATACACCAAAACACAGTGTATCAAACCCATATAAACATTAACTAGTCCAACAAACATAAACCAAAAACTATAAGTTTAGAGGATAAGACTAAAAACAAAAGTATGACAAAAGTATGTGTGTACTCCCCCTATCACTATGCACACTTCCCTTTGAAACTTTCTCCCCCTCACTGAATGCTCTCCCCCCTTTTGTCACGAATAGCTAAAGGCTCTCGTCCAATTTTCGTTGAATATCATCCAACTGATTCTCCATAGTCTCGAGATGCATTTGGACATGGTTGTTTGTGGAGTAGAGAAGTGCCACAAGCTCATCAACGCGTTTCTGAATATGCTCAAGAACACTGCCGACTCTATCAGTATGAGGAGCAGTCTGTGCTTGTGGAATACTAGCTGGTGAAGCTTCAGGAACAGCACGTGATGTAGATATGGTATGTGCAGGTGTCTCTGAGTCAGGGGCAGAAGGAGTAACCGGAGAGATGTGAACACTCCTTGGTGATTTAGAGGAGTGACTTCTGCTAGCTTGAAGAGTGAACATGGAAATGGGACGCTGACGGGTCAACATTTTTCCATCTGCAGGAGGAATAATGCCTTCACGAAGAATGAGCTTCATGATGAGACTGCAAAATGGAATAATTCCTCGAGCTGCAGTTCTACACGCGGTCTTCCTCAAGGTGTAGTAGATGTGAGCACATATATCAATGGGGGCTCCTGTAATAAGATCACACAGGAATAGAGCTCTCCCAAGATTGATGAATGTAGTGTTGGACAATGGGTAGAGATTGGTGAACATGATCAACTTCAGTGTGGTCAGCTCTGGTGCAAACTTTGCGGTTCTGATGGATGTTCCTGCATTGGATACTTCATGATCGTATCCTAGGATTTGAAGAATTTCTCCAACTTCTGGAGTTCGTTCATCGTAAGGAGTTATATTCACATTCTGCGCTCTGGTGATGCCGAGAAGATCTGCGATGGAGTCTGGAGAAACACTAAACTCTGTTCCTCTGACCCAGAAAATGAGTTGAGGTCCAAGATCAGTTGCATTGGAGAAGCATTCCTTGACCAGTTCATCCATTGGATCATCAAAGTTCCCAAACAAGTTTTCCTAATCTCGTTTCTCAAAGATTCGAGGGATGAAAGTGGTCCCTAAGGTGTTAAACTCTACCACCCGTTCCACTATAGTGGTTGACTTGTCAAACACGTTTGAGTAGATGTGTGAGTTAAGCGGAAGTCTGAACCTATCCTCATTGGGGTCTTGAGAAGCCTGAGATGATAGTCGAGTCCTTTTAGCAACTGGTGTTGCTGGTTCGTCAGCAACAATGTCTTTACCCCTAGAAGATCGACGAGACATCTGCAAGAGAACAGGCCCACAGCAAAGAACCAAACAACAATACCACACAAGATAAATGTCAACAAGATTCAGTGTAAACAAAATTTCAATATATAAACACAAATTGAAGATAGTGCAGTCTCAACCAAACTACCAACAATACAAAGGAGCACAAAATGATAGGTGCAGCAAAATGGTGATAGTGCACAAAGACATAGATGGACAAAACAACTAACAACTGTCAATGAGACAGGTTATCATGACCATGATATGCACACAGATACATCATTCGATCATTTAGAGCAGATAACATAAAGTACACCACAAGAGACATGAATATGGGAAAATATTTCAGCATGAAGAACAAATCATCCACACTAGAGCACTTGGTTGAGAGACACACATTATGATATCTTAAAAACTCAGTAATCAATACCGAAATCCAACATCAATACTCAAGCAAGTGAAATGAGTAAGTCAAATAAACACCAAACCCATTTAAGAAAAGATTATCAGACTCAGCAATAGGCAAAAATCAGAACAATGAAAGACACATTGTGACCGCTCAACATGAAAACAGGCGAGACAAATATCAAACAAGACACGCCATACCCATTACACAAAGAGAGAAGTATTTCAAACACAATAACAATCCAAACTGTAACAAAAATATCCAGGAAAAGGAAAATGAGATTGAGAAAGCAAAACCCATACCTTTTCTTGATGATTTGGATAAGAAATGAAGCACCAATGAGGGTTGAAACAGGATTTACGGAGTGTTTGGAAAGGAGGAAGTTTAGAGAGAAGATGAACAGTTACAAATGTTCGAGGGAAAACTGAAAAAGATTTAAAAACTGCTCCTGTTTCTGCCAAACACGCGATTTTCGCGACTTGATTAAGTCGCCACACAGTCGCCAGTTCAAGCCGCCAAAACACACAAGAACAAAAATTTGAAAAATTTTTCTAAGTGTTTTTCGCGACTGGAAGATTTACCCGCGAGTGAGTCGCGAGCTGAGCTGCAAAAATCTCTGAGTGAACCTCGCGACTGGACCTTCCACTCGCGAAAAAGTCGCCAAAAATAACCAGCGAAGATGCGACTGAGGCTCGCGACTTGAAATACCCGCGACTGAGCCGCCAAAACAGGGCAAAACTGGATTTTTGAAATTTTCAGATTTTTCAAACAAAATACTTTCCAAAAAAAACACCTAAAACACTCAAAAATCTTTTTGTGCTTGATTTAATAAAGATTGAGCATGTGAAAACACATTTTTTCAAGTACAATCACACAAATGAATATGGCATTTATAGAACATAAACTTGTGTGTTGTGTGTGAATATCAACAATGAGATAGTCCTTAGTCTAATGTGAAGCTTCAATGATCAATTCAACCAAGACATACACAATTAGCACTAGATCATGTGACCCATCTCAATTATAGAAGTATGTATATATGACCTCCCACAAAACTTGATAACATAATTTGGAGCTTTACATTTGACTCCACTTTCAATCATAACATTTGATCTTTTTGATCTTTTGAGTCAATCACCTCTCATTGTGAGAGTGATATTTGATATTTCGCTTTAATGAATAAGCCTTTGGCTTCTTGAATAAACATTCACTTTAATATAAGGTCGCTTACCCTTTTTCCTAGTCAAATACTAGAATGTGCGACAGGCTTTTGCAGCTCAAAATCTCTTTTCATTTGGAGATTTACATTTGGTGAGCTCTTTTTAGCAAAACAAAAATAAATAGTGGGAAGATATATAGACACAAGTCTATGCATGTCTCAAGATCAACATAACCATTCACTAATCATTCATGACAAGTTTGAAGATCTATTTACAACAATCACAACGATTTCAAGATTTTTCCCACAGTGATATGAGTGCATGAAAACAAGCAATGCTCGAAAATGCACAAAGCCATTAGCACAAAGGTACAAGGCAAAACAAGTTTTGAGACAAAAACTCAACAAAGTCAATCAAGCTTTTTGATTTTCTAAATTTTTATGTGATTTTTGGATTTTTGACACAAGAAACAAAAAGATTGATAAGACAAAATTAAAAATATTCACAAGAAGACAAGCAAACAACCAACATCAAAAACAGCAAGCAACACAAACATACAAAAATTGTCACAAAGCATAGGAAGTATTAATGCATGGACATGTTATAATGCTTATGCATGAGTACCCTTTTTCACCCACACGTCACTTGCGTTTGGGGTGATTTCCTTATAGGATTGGGTACGGGAGTTAGGGCTTTCAAACCTTCGTGAGAAGCTTTCCAAGCAGTTGGTGAATGCACCAATCATCTTCATCACGTTCATCATTCTGGGATCACCATTCTGATCTCTAGATTGATCTCCAGCCCAAATTCTTCTATCATTTCTAGGTCCTCCTGACATTTGAGGAGTTGCACTGTTCTTTGCTCTCAGCTTTTGACAATTTGGTCGAGTATGCCCTTGAAGTCCGCAATAATGACACACATAAGTCGCTCTAGGACCTCTTTGTGGTCGTGGGCGTGACTTGGCACGAGATTCAGACCTGCCCACAGATTGATTACGGGGATTCAGCATCCGTTGGTTCACCACATTCTTCTTCTCCTCCACCTCGAGCTTCTCACCAGTAGGGTCAGCTACAACTGGATCTTTGGCCTTTACAAACTTCACTTCTTTAGTGACATTTCCAGATGAACCACTTCCTCCGGTATATCCCAATCCGGATTTGTCTGAAAAGCTCTTTTGAGATGAGATAACATCATCTAGCTTCTTGGTAGTGACCCTCTCTATTTTAGCATTTGCTTGCACAACCTCATTCTCAAGAAATCTCACTTTTGTGTAAGCTTCGGACAGCTCACCATTCAGTGTTTCTATCTCACATTTGGCCTCCCTATATCGGATTAGGAGACTTTTGTAGTCCTCCTCAGCCTTCTTCATTTTTCTCACAACAGCCTTGGCCACCCTTGTGTACTCACCCGACTTCTCCAAGAGTGAGTTATAATTCTCTTGAAGATTGGTTGTGCTTTCTTCCTCTTCAGCATCTGATTCTTCAACAATTCCTAGTGATTCATCATCACTATGTTCTCCAAGGTCTCGTACAAGCAGATTCAACTCATCAGAAGACTCAACATGAGCAATAGTCATAAAAACTGAATAGTTCCCCTCTCCATCACAGCTTTCTTCTGAGTCTGAGTCAGATGAATCCGAGTCACTCAATGTCGTGGCATACACTTTACCTTTCGATTTCAAATAATTCGGACATTCCTTCTTAAAGTGTCCATGCCCTTTACATTCGAAACAAGTGACACCTTGTGTGGGTTGGGATTCTTTTCCATCTTTCTTTTTGAAATCCCTTTTCTCCCTTCCAGAACTTTGGAATTTTCTTTTATCATCAAATTTGCCATTATTTTTGAATTTCAAAAACTTTCTGAAATTTTTGACAAGATATGCAACATCTTTGTCAACCACATCTTCTCCCGATGAGTCTTGATCTTCCACCTTCTCATTAATGGTCTTTAGAGCAAGAGATTTACTCTTCCATTGATTGGGCAGCGACATCTCATAAGTCTGCAGAGAACCAACCAGCTCCTGTACTTTGATGTCATCAAGGTCCTTGCTCTCTTCAATCGCTGTCACTTTAGCACGAAAACTTTCCGGCAATGATCGAAGGATCTTCCTTACAATCTTTGAATCCTCCGTTTTCTCCCCCAAGTTGAACTTACTGACAACCACCTCATTTAGCTTCCCATAGAAAGAGTCAAAAGACTCATCCTCACTCATTTTGAGCTCCTCAAACCGGGTGGTCAGCATTTGTAATTTGGTGTCCTTTACTTTCTTCGTGCCTTCATAGGTGGTTTCCAAAATCTCCCATGCTTCTTTGGCAATGGTAATGTGAGAAATCCTGTGAAATTCATCTGGAGACACACCACAGAAAATAGCATTGAGTGCTTTACTGTTAGCATTGGATGCAGCAAGTGCTGCCTTATCCCAAGTGGATTTGGCTGCCTCAGGTCTGGTCCAACCAGTCTCAACAGCATCCCAAACAGATTTATCAATAGAACACAGAAAAGCTCTCATGCGAACCTTCCAAAAAGCATAATTACTACCATCAAAATATGGAGGTGCATTTAGGGATTGAGACCTATCCATCTCAAAAGGGAGTCAAGGATCACACAATGGTAATGAAACCAATATCAGTGTACCCGCTCTGATACCAATTGAAAGTTCAAAAACGTGTACAAAACACCTTTGAACGTTTAGACCCCCAAATTACAACTTAACCAATTCAAGCAATATGTCAAACAACTAGTGTGCGGAAACTTAACATATGCAATAATATGAAATTGGTTAAAAACTATCTAAGCCATAACAAAATAAAATCCACAGCAGATAATAAAAAGGCAAAGATAGAGAGGAAGGAAGATGCAAACACAAAGACAACACGCGATGTGTTATCGAAGAGGAAACCGAAGCCCTCGGCGTAAAACCTCTCCGCCGCCCTCCAAGCGGTAAACAATCCACTAGAAAATACAGTTGGGATACAAGGACAGCAATAGACCCTCCAAGCCTAATCTACCCAGTGCACCTAAGCCCTCCAAGCTTCTTGCTCCAACGAGGTTGCGCCGAACCTTTTTCTTTTCTAGCTTCCCGGATTCCGCTACTAGATCATAGCATCAACCAATGAAGATTGGTTCCTTCCTAACTGCTTCCCAGAAATCCAAACAACTGTCTCACAGTGATGATGATGGTGAGAACCAGGTTTGGTATAATGCCTCTCAAGGATTTGACAATGGAGAGGAAGAGAGTTGAGGAATTTGAAGAGACTCTAAGGTATAGATTGTGGGTGAATCAATCTTGTTTTTCTTTAGGGTTTCTCTCTCAAAATTCTCTCTGGAAGCTCTCTTTCAATTGTGGGTAAAAGGGGTATTTATACTGAAGTGGGAGAGGAATGTGAAACGTCAGGTTTTACAAAACAGGGGTGGCTCGCGGCTTGACCTCGCGGCTTGACTAAGTCGCGAGATCCAGTCGCGAGATAACCGTATGGCCAGTTGTCCTGTTTTGTCCTGTAGTGCTCCAGCTAGCATGACTGTTCATCTTCCAGCATGCTTGGCACGTGTGCTGCGTCTGGCGGCTTGAAGCCGCGAGTCACCCGCGAGTCCCAGCCGCGAGTCTCTGTTTTCTTGCACACTCTTGAGCAATCTTCACTCTATCTCACTCACTACCCTTACATCAAACCCACCTAAATACAGGGTTACTAAATGCTGAATTACAAGCAAATTTGGCACGGAATAAAGCCAATTAGATGGTTGAATAAATTCAACCTTACAAACTTAATTAAGGGAATTACATATGTAATTAAGTGAGGGAGATAGTTGAACTAGTATAGCAGATTTCATTTCTGTTTTTACGAAGTGTACCAAGTTTTCTTCCTCTTGCCCCCCCCCCCCGCCCCGCGGCAGTGAATGAATTGCATACCAAGTTTTCTCTCTCTTTCTCTTTCCTCACTATTCTTTTCTTGAATTATATTTTACTATTTTTAATCACCTTATTCCAGCTGACAAACAGTTCTGAAAATGAATATCGTGTATGACACCATGTTAAGTAGTTCATAGAGCACTTAACTTGTTACATGCTTTATTGCACAAAAAGGTTGTAGTACAAGATATTAAGTGAATAAGCAATCCAAATAAGCATAACTATAGTTCAATACCTGCGAGTTTGCTCGGAATGACAGACATAGCAAAGATGCCTTTGGGATGGCTGATTTGTCCACATCAGCAATATCTCCATTGGAAGTTTTTGGCAACTTCACTGTCGTACCATCAGAGTAGTTCACTTCTAACGTGGGAAACTTTAAGGCTATCATTGCAATCTGCACCCAAAAAAAAAACCTACACGCGAAAGAATAAAATAAAGAACATGACTCATTTGCAAATTATTGTTCAATCATCTAGTCCTTATACTCCTATAATAAGATGCACAGGTTGCAAGCTTTCCAACAACATTATAACTCATCAGTCATCACCATGGTTGAAGTAACAGAAATCACAACTAATAGGGCCCAGCTATAATTCATGCTAAAAGTTAAAAGTAAGCTCTGTTTGACCATCTAAGCATATACTATTTTTAATAAATCCTATCTTTACAATACAGAAAGTGGATTTTATAGTTTTGTCTGTAATTAGAATTAAAATCCACCACATACCTTGGCATTTAACTTTTCAAATTTGAAGACTTTTATATTGATGATAAAAAGCAATTTAAAGACTTTTACATTGACGAAAAAAAACAATTATGATGGAGATAAGTTGAATCTATTTATATATATATATATATATATATCTAAAAAATGGAGATAGGTTGAATCTATTATATATCTAAAAAAAAAGTAAAAGGAAGTTGTTTCCAAATGGTTATTCTAAAATTTGACTTTCACCATTGATTAGAATACATATTATTCTAAAATCTGACTTATATAGCTTGAGGCCGTTGTCAAGAATCACTTCCCTTGGTACATGCAAAACTAATAATTTGTGATAATACTTATATAATATTTAGATTGTTGGAATAACAACAAATCAATATTATCTCACCTTTTCTTATCCTACATAATTATATATCACATAAAATTAGGGTATAGAAATTACATTTATTTTTTTATTCAAAAAAAGGGAATTGACCTTTTTTTCATATCACATTTTATTTAAAATACTAAATCCAACCTATATAACTTTTCGTAGGTTTAAAACACTATCTTATAAAGAAAAATAAAAATGATACTTGCAAAACAAAAAAAAAAAAAAAACAGACAGCCAGATTGGTAATTACCATTCACTTTATTTTTGTTCCTGGCAATCGAAATAGCAAATATAATTAGTTTTGCTTGTAAAGAGAGGGATGCAAAACAATTAGCCGACTTTTTATTTAATTACTAAAGCCATATACATATATGGAGAAACAGCCAAAAAAATAGTTGCACTTCTGTGAATTTGAAGCGATCCCGTGTTTCATGAAGAACAATGACTTCAATTCGAGCCACTGCCTTCTTGCTGGAGATAATACTTCAGGGCTTGATTGCCTGTGCTTTATCCGTGCGTGTGCAATTGCATGTATATTGGCTTGCATGCCCAAAAATTTTATTATCTTACATAAATTTACCAAAGGGCATTTCTCAACCCCTAAACTCACCATGTTACTGAGCAAAGTGGTCATGTTGACCTGAGTTGGATCTGAAAGCGAATATTACTTGACCATTGCATTACCACAATTGCCATTTCCAGAAACTTGACCCAAGTTCCTAGTTTGGGCAACTCGATGACCTTTTTCAAGAATGTTACAACTTACAACCACTCTGCATCAAGTAAAAACCAACTGTAACACCAACATCAATGTACTGAGTATTTAACTTTTTCTCTTTGCAATGAAAATTATATACCATTATCACCACAGTTCAAAGGCTCGTGGCAAAGAAGCAGTTTCACAAACATATAAATATGCCCAAAAGAAAATTAAAGCCTAAAGCCTCTGGGCAATGGAAACTAATGTTGTTGAAAAATCACCAGTTGTTAGGACATATGTGTTTCACATGTTAAGAACATATGTCATGATTTTATGTAATTGGCTTATCTTTTGACAAAACGCACTTTACTTGTATTTGGGTAGATTTAAGATGTGTTTAAATACTTCAAGAAACCATGTTTTAAGATCAAGTATTGAAGCCTTCAAGTCTGTCCAAGAAAACAAGTTCATAGTGTAAAATCATTAAAACTCGACAGCTGTATCTATCGAGCTTAAGAAACCTGTTCTACATTTGGTGTGCTCGACAGCTGCTCGACACCTCCTATCTGTTGAGGTTTAAGATTTTCAAAATTCAAATATGATTTTCTTGGGATCCGTGAATTTGTCTTTGAGCTTTCTTTTCTCCTAACCCTAGACATATAAAAGGATTGTTTTAAGGGCCGTTAAACAGTTCACAAGTTACACTAGCATTGAGCAAACTCTGTTCAAGCAAATTGTGATTGGAGACAAAATTCTTGCCCTAGTTCATCTCTTTCTCTTGAAGAAGTTGCTGTGTATGTACACCGTAGGGTTTTGTGACTAAGCATCTTCTTGATCTTCATCGTGTGGATGAACTGAAGAACTTCGCAACCAACAACCTTCTTAGTTGGTGATTAAAGTCGCGTACTAGGATCCGCGCAATTGGTTAGTCATGTACTTGGGAGTCGTACATTGAAAAGGGAACTGTCACTATAGAACAAGTCCAACTGGGTATTGGGGTAAGGGTTCAACTGTAGGTTGGTAAGGTATTTAGGATTCCTTTACTTGTAACCGCTTGTTGTGATAATAGTGGAGTTTCGAGAGTGGTGACCTGAAAATCACCCGATGAGGTTTTTGCTGTTAGGTTTTCCTCATTCGTAAACAAATCACCGTGTTATTTATTTTCCGTTGCATATTTAGTTTATTGGTGATTTGTTTGTGCTACCACGCGTTTGCATGATAAATGGATTAATTAATAACTTGGCTAATTAATTAATTAAATTCTATCACAAGGGGTCATTCAGTTTGTGGCCTATCAAGTGGTATCAGAGCGGGCACACTTTGATTAGGGTTTAATCTTTGCTGTGTTGATCCATTGACCCCTGTTTGTCATGGATAGAGGACAGTCATTAATCATACCTCATTTATTTGATGGCACTAACTATGCATACTGGAAAGTACGCATGAGAGCTTTCTTGCAGTCTTTAGATGAGAAAGTATAGCAAGCTATGGAGATAGGTTGGACTAAACCTATAGAAGCGCTAGCCAACTGGGATGATGCCAAGATTAAGGCGGCAAACTTCAATAGCAGAGCATTGAATGCATTGTTCAGTGCAGTCACCAATGAGGAGTTCAAGAAGATATCCTCAACTGAAATTGCCAAGGAGGCTTGGACCATTCTCCAGACAACCTATGAGGGTACTAAGGCTGTCAAGGACTCAGAGCTTCAGAGGCTCACTACAAGCTTTGAAGAGATAAAGATGGAGGAGGATGAGTCATTCGATGAGTTCTATGCCAAGCTAAAGGACATAGTGAACTTAGCCTTTAATCTTGGGGAAACCATTCCTGAACTCAAGATTGTGAGGAAAGTGCTCAGATCTCTACCCAAGAGATTCCAAGCCAAGATTACGGCAATAGAGGAATCAAAAGATATTGATAAGATTCCTCTGACTGAGCTGGTTGGAAACTTGCAGACTTACGAGCTAGGGTTAACAAGAATAGGCAAGTCGGGTAAAAGCAAGAGTATGGTATTGAAGGCCAAGAGTAGTGAAACAGATGAATCTTCTGATGATGAAGATTCCAAGATGAAGTCCTACATCACTAGGCAGTTCAAGAAGTTTATGAAGAGCGCCAATGGAAAGGGTTTTGACAAGGACCTCAGGCAATCTAGTTCTTCTCAGTATAAAGGCCAAGACAAAGGGAAGAAGGATGCTAAGGAAGGTGGTCAGTACACTGTTCCCGTAGGACCTAAGTGCTTTGGGTGTCAAGGCTTCGGTCACATGAAGCATGAGTGTCCTACATATCTCAAGAGCATTGGGAAAAGCAAGGCACTTGCTGTTACCCTGAGTGACACCGAGCCTGAGGATGATTCTGACAATGATGATGACGGAATCTTGAATGCCTTCACTGCCACTGTTGATTCTACTGATGGGATTGTTGAAGATGTTGTTGAAGAGGAGGAATTGGTGGAATCTAAGTTTGAGAAGATGGATAATCAAGATGACATCCATACAGCCTATGAAAAGTTGTACAAGCTTTTTGAGA
Organism: Quercus berberidifolia; assembly: GCA_028535905.1. Taxonomy (NCBI): domain Eukaryota; kingdom Viridiplantae; phylum Streptophyta; class Magnoliopsida; order Fagales; family Fagaceae; genus Quercus; species Quercus berberidifolia. The sequence goes on along the minus strand of JAPQVW010000009.1, from coordinate 41,612,098 downwards.
AGCATGAGAAACTGTATAGGCTAACCACCAAGAAGCTCAGTGACGTGGAACTTGATTGTGAGGAGCTTTCCACAAAGTTTAATGAAGCAAATCAGACTATTGGAGCATTGAGGTTCAAGAACAATTTCTTGGCTGAGAAGACCGAGAAGACCAAGAAGCTTGAAGCGGAGCTGCTTCAAGTCAAAGCTCAATTGGAGAGGACTTCAAGTGCAAAGCTTGATGAGATGCTCAACATTCAAAAATCTGCTTTAGATCGAACAGGTTTAGGGTATGGATTTTCTTCCTCTAATACTGCTTCTTCTAGTACTAGTGTTTTTGTTCCTCTTGCTAATAATGTTAAAACTGAGAACAATGAGATTAAAACTGAATTAGCTAGTGAGAACATAGACAAGGGTAAATCTATCTTAGGAGCACCCCCTAAACTTGAGAAGAAAGATGTTAAAAACCCTAGGGTTAAGAAGGCTAACTCTCAAAAGTCTAAACAAAAGAAGCAGCATCTTTGTCATCATTGTGGAGTTGCCGGTCATACTCGACCAAATTGCTACAAGTGGCTTGCCACTCAACAGAGCAATGGCATGATAGTATCTGGGAACCAGAATCAGCTTCAATCCTCTCTTGCTCCCCTTGGAGATCTTCTCAAAGCCCTCATGTTCCTTTCGAACTTGAACGGTTTTTCTCCCTCACCGCCGGTTCAAGGGTTTAATCAAAGAAATGGTTCTTCCAAGGTGTGAAAGGAAAATGGCTCCAAATGATTTCTTCACTTTTCTCTCTTTCTTCTTGTTTTTGTGTGTGCATTATTTATGTGTTTTGCTTTCATGTTTTGAGTTAGTCTAGTTTTTATGCTTTGGTTGTTTAACATGTTTTTGTTTGGTTATTTTTTAGTTTTGCTTTGTTTTGTTTTTCATATAAAAATATAAAAAAAATTGAAAAATTCAGAAAAATACAAAAACAATGTGTGTTATGTGTACATTGGTACTTGTGTACCTTGGATGGCCATTGAAACAAAGTCTTCTAAATTTTGTATCATTTGTAACTTAGATGAATATCTCTATGCATAACTAAGCAAGTGAGCTTTGTGACTCGTGTTTGTGATGAGTAAGATTAAGTTGTTTCTTATACTTAACACTCATATCACTCTTTTTAACGGAAAGGACTAAAAAATCCTAAGAGAAAGGCATAAATAATCATCTCACCACTGTTGCCCCTCCAATCATAATATGACACCTGTATGCTTCGGCATAGCAAAAGTGCAGTGTCAATGACATTTGTGTGCTTAGGCATAGCAAAATTGGAATGTCAAATATCATTGGGTATTTCTTTTCTCTCTTTTATATGCCCATGCATGATATGCTTAAAAGAAAAATATGCAAAGAAAAATTAAAAGCAAAAAGATCAAAAATACTTTAAATATGATTGCAAGCGTGTATTCTAGGAGATGTGAGAGTTATAGGATGTACCTCGAAGGTGATTGTCCCCATCAAGCAGTTATGATTGTGTGTGAGTTAAAGTGATTTTCTCATATCTCAAATCGTCATAACATGTATACACTTATGCAATCTTGCAATGTTTTTCACACACAACACGCAATATTCTTTGCTATTCTTGATACATGTGCAGGTATAATGTGATTTGACTATCACAAGGTTTTACATGTATTAATGTATACTTACTAAACTGTCTTAACTTGTTTTTGAAATATAAAATTGGTTAGCTTTGTTTAGTGTGTGTGTGTGTGTTTTTGAAGATCCATGTGCTTAAAATTTTAATTGAGAGATGATTTTGAGAGCTTAATATATTGATTGGATTGTTGGTTGAGTTGCATGTTGGATTGCATTCATGTCTGTGTTTTTCTCATCTCAAAAAACTGCTTTTAAAAGCTGGCTTGACACCTCCTCGATACCTAGCTGTCTGTCGAGCTTTTTCAGCTTTTTCTAATCGCAATCCTGACACCTTCTCGATATCTGGTGGATCGATCGAACTTCTGTTCTTGATTCTGATGAGTTGTTCCTCGATACCTCCTCAACACCTCAGCTGTCGACGAGCATTTCCTCGACACCTCCTCGACAGATACCTTGACACCTCTCGATACTTGCATCTGTCGAGATTTACTGCTTATCCTATTTAAGCTCCCTGTGCGATCTGGTTCTTATTTCAATCGATCTCTCTCTCAATACTTCTCTGTTTTCTTTCCCAAAACACTCTAATCTCACTCCAAACTTTGTTTTTCAAGGATTCTTCAAGCTTTTTCAAGAATTTCTTCCCTTGGTAAGCTTCCAATCCTCTCATATTCATGCATTTCATGTTTTGAAACCTAGGTTTTGGGGTTTTTGAAATTTTTTGGGGTTTTTCAAAATTGATGAGTTATTATTGAAATTTTGGGATGGATTTTTACTTAAATGTGTTTAAAACCTAATACATTGCATCACATTAGCATTATAATGGTATTGTCATGCATTTAGATGTGTGCTATCTGTTTGTGTGCTGATAGGTTTGGATTGGGCTGAGCCCATGATGCAATTTCTTTTGCATGTCACATGTTCATGCATTTCTCATGCATAGTACTCCTTTTCAATATATTTTTTTATATTTGAATTTGTTTGGGACTTTTCTGATTGTCATTCTTTCTCTCCCTCTTTGTCTGTTTACGTTAGTCGTGTTTATGGCACTTAAGCGTAAATCCACTCTAGCCCGGAACTCTCTTCGTTCCGGTATTTCCTCATCATCTGATCCTACTCTATCTCATATCCGGTTCCGTGATGATGATGCCTTTAAGGCATTTTCGGAGAACTTTTCTAGACGAGGCATTCATTCGGAATGCCAAGTCATTTTGACGGACTTTGCCGACACCAACCTTCCCTCTGTCATTCACAGTAGGGGATGGGAGTCATTGTGTGACATCCCGGTCACCCGTCCTCTTGTGCTTATTTAGGAGTTTTACTCCAACATGCACCGGATTGATCGTTCAGTACCTCTTTTCTTCACTCGCGTTTGAGGTACCCGCATTCCTATCACACCGCAACTTGTTGTGGATGTGCTTCGGGTCCCTAGGATAGAGTTTCCTGACTATCCTAGTTATGAGCATCTGAGGACTGTGTCCAGGGATGAGCTCATGTTTGCTTTCTGTGAGCGCCCTTCTGCTTGGGGTGAGCGTCTGTTTACACCATGCCGACCTTTTACTAAAGGTCCTAGATTCATGAACATGGTGATGACCTTTGTTTTGCATCCACTCTCTCACTATAACTCCATTACAGAGCCTCGTGCTCGATTTTTGTTGTCGCTTCTTGAGCATCTTACTATTGATTTCCCTTCTCATTTCATTCTGTCTATTATAGATGTTCATCTAGATTCGGTGTCCCGTGATAAACTCATCTTTCATTCCGCTATCACGAGGATCTTATGCCATTTTTCTGTTCCTTTTCCCTCTTTCGACCATTTTACTGTTATGTGTGCCATAGATTAAACTACCGTTAAACGTAGCGAGGCCCAGCTTCAGTTGCGGTAGTCGGATTTAGCAGCTCCTTCCTCCCGTTCAGCTCCATCCCGTTCTGCTCCATCCACATCCGCTCCTCCTTCTTCTTCAGGGGATGTGACTTTAGGAGACATCATGGTGCAACTATAGCGCATGGATGCTCGCCTAGATACACTCTCTATGGAGTTGTATCAGGTGAACGTTCATTTTGGTCATATTGCACGGCGACAGGCGTCCATGGGTGGTTTTGCTCCTGAGGCTACTCCTTCACCACCTTCTCTTGTGGCTTCTGCTTATGAGGATGAGGATGATGATGATGGTGATGACGATGATGCTTTGGATGATGCTAATGAAGATGCTAGCTTTATCGATGAGATGTTTACTTGACACTTTTACCCTTTGTCACTCGTGACAAAAAGGGGGAGTAGTTTTGATATGAGAGTAGTCCATCTTAAGGGGAGAGTTAGTATAGGACCATTTTTGTTAGGGGGAGTGTTGATACATTTTAAGGGATGTAGTGAGGATAGTATGTATCTTTTCTTTTCTTTCTTTTTAGGTACATTACTCTTGTACATGAGGTCTTGTGACCATTTATTGACATACATTGTACTTATCTCTTTCTTTATATTGATGTATGTTTTTTTTTTTTCTTCACCTACCCTTTCATGTGTTGTTTCTTTTCTCCCTTTATACACATGTTTCTTATACTTGTATGCAATCTATTATTTCTGTTTCACATAAAGATGCCTTGATGAGTTTTGTTTAAAGTGTCTCGGAAATACAGGATTGTCAAAGTCTACTTGCCATAAACTCTCTTCTTGCAAAGTTTTTCAAGAGTTTGTGTTAGGATAGATTTTATTGTATTCAACAAGTGAATATGAGTTGAGTGATTTATGACTTCTCGCATATGTTCATTTGTTTGTTGTGGTTTTATCACGGATTGCCAAAGGGGGAGATTGTTAGAACATATGTGTTTCACATGTTAAGAACATATGTCATGATTTTATGTAATTGGATTATCCTTTGACAAAACACACTTTACTTGTATTTGGGTAGATTTAGGATGTGTTTAAATACTTCAATAAACTATATTTCAAGATCAAGTATTGAAGCCTTCAAGTCTGTCCAAAAAAACAAGTTCATAGTGCAAAATCATTAAAACTCGATAGCTGGCTCGACAGCTGTATCTATCGAGCTTAAGAAAGCTATTCTACATTCGATGTGCTTGACAGCTGCTCGACACCTCTTATCTGTCGAGGTTTAAGATTTTCAGAATTCAAATATGATTTTCTTGGGATCCGTGAATTTGTCTTTGGGCTTTCTTTTCTCCTAACCCTAGACATATAAAAGGATTGTTTTAAGGGCCGTCAAACAGTTCACAAGTTGTACAAGCATTGAACAAATTTTGTTCAAGCAAATTGTGATTGGAGACGAAGTTCTTGCCCTAGTTCATCTCTTTCTCTTGAAGAAGTTGTTGTGTATATGCACCGTAGGGTTTTGTGACCAAGCATCTTCTTGATCTTCATCGTGTGGATGAATTGAAGAACTTTGCAACCAACAACCTTCTTAATTGGTGATTGAAGTTGCGTACTGGGGTCCGCGCAATTGGTTAGTTACGTACTTGGGAGTCGTGCATTGAAAAGGGAACTATCACTACAGAACAAGTCCAATTGGGTATTGGGGTAAGGGTTCAACTGTAGGTTGGTAAGGTACTTGGGATTTCTTTACTTGTAACTGCTTGTTGTGATAATAGTGGAGTTTTGGGAGTGGTGACCTGAAAATCACCCGATGGGGTTTTTGCTGTTAGGTTTTCCCTATTCGTAAACAAATCACCGTGTTATTTATTTTCCGCTGCATATTTAGTTTATTGGTGATTTGTTTGTACTACCACACGTTTGTATGATAAATTGATTAATTAATAACTTGGCTAATTAATGAATTAATTTCTATCAAAAGGAGTCATTCAGTTTGTGGCCTATCACCAGTGAGCCACATAGTCCTTGCACACTTGAAATAGTACCTGCACAATAAAAAGAGAAAACCTAACAAAGAGCATTGGTATGATGTCGGCCAAATACCCTCCGAAAGTCAAGGTAGAACTTTTTGCAATTCTAGGGTGTCATAGCTAGGGTAAATTATGTATACCTTGGTTTGTAAGGGTTTTGGAGGTTTTTATAGTTGTAAAGGGTTGACATCTATTCTTTGGTTTAGAAGACCTTTCCTTATAGGAGTCCCCATGAATGTATTTTGCAGAATCCTTTCCTTGTAGGAGTCCTCTTGATTAGCATTGAATGTGCGGCGCAAGATATTTCCTTATATGCGCATGCGTGGAGACCAAGTAAGGCCACACCGATGTCGTCAGACATTCATACATAGTCTTCAGCTCTTTCACATCAGCTTCCTATTATTATCAACCATGGTACTGCCGTTAGTTTCGAGGTAGAGTCGTAGACTTCCTATTATCGTTACCTCGCAAGTAAAGCTGACGGGGTTACTTAAGACCGTCGCCTTTTGCCTTACCATGGGTAATTGCCAACATTACAAAATTATCCTTATCAACTGCCTCCTACTCCATAGCCTCGTTAGCTTTAGTAGATGGGTTATGGGGTTTAGTTTTGTAATTTTTATTTATTTAATTTCGTTTATTCAGGAATAAGGAAAAAGCATTTATGGGTGATTCCTCGAACAGCCTTTATTAAATGCTTGAACACGTGGTGCACTTTAATTGGTTCCGCTTTTGGACGAGGCATTGCTTAGTCTTCCGTGCATATTCTATCCTATATATACCTCACCCCCTTCCCTCATTTCTCTCATTTCAACCCTGCTGATCTTAAGAGAGAGAGCTCGTCGTCTTTTGAACATCTTGCTTCCGTCAGCCTATTGATCTCGTCACTTTAGCTGTCTCCATTGCTTCAAGACCGTCCTTTTTCTAAGAAGTCGTTTACTTTGTAAGTTCCCTTCTTCTTTTACTTTATCTCTTTATTTTTCATTTTCTAGTTGATTAATTCCATAGTGAGGCCGTCAACTTAGGTTCTTAGAATGAATCCTTCGATTGTAGGTAGTCAGATGTCCAGAGAAGCGATGAGTGAACAGTCGTCAGTCCACTAGGGAGCGGGCTTTTGATTTGGGTTTGGGGAGGACTCAGAAGTTTAATATAATCAACAATTTGCCTTTTCAGCTACTTGTGCACATAAGGTGCCCCCTACACCCCCTCCCCCCCACCCCTTTTTTTTCTCTCTCTGCCAGTTAGGGCTAGTTCCAAATTTATCGTATTTGATTTGTTAGAATTACAGCATATTCTAAATTTTCTTTTGTCTAATGTGCTCGAAAAAACTTAATTATTCTTGTGCTTTAAGATAACAATATTCAATCTCTTTTTGCAGACCTTGTCCTAAAAGACAAAATATTTGTTTATGATTAGGCTGGTCAACGGATTGGCTGGGCTAACTATGACTGTAAGTTTCAATATCCTATCTGAATGGGGCCTTTGGACACCATATTGAAAGGGACATGTTGATTGTGCTAAATGCCTAAATGATTATCTATGTAAATAATTCTATAAATTAATGATAAGGTCATTTTTTTGAAAACTTTCCATGACCTTGTTATAAGTATGCATTATGAAAAGTGAATAGACTTATTCAAATGCTAAATGGATTTTTTTTTTCTTTCATTTCCAAAAGGCAGGCACATTTAAAATGCTATAATGATAACAGGCTATGGTTACTCCCTGGTGTCCAATTGCCCTTGGACTTATGTGAGTTTATATGTGTATTGAATTCTTAATCCCTTCATTTTTGAATTCATGAAATCAGGTTCAACATCAGTAAATGTCACTGCAACTATGAAAACTGGGAAAAGTGAATATGTCAATGCTGGGCAGCTAAACGATAACAGTTCACCGCAGAATGAGCCTTACAAGGGGATAGTAATAAGCATGATTTCTTTCCTAATGCACATGTTACTGCTTGGCAGCTTCTTATTTTTGTAGCATATACAGCAAAAGGTCTGAGACTAGCATTCTTTGTTCATTTTATATTCCCTTGCCGGTTTATATTTATAGAAATCGGTATGACCATGTGTTGTTGTTAGAGTTTAGGTTTCTGCTTGTCACTGCACATTGTGGAATAGGTTTGTGGCTGCTGAATATTTCTTCGTCAGCCATGTAGAATTACACGTTCCTCCATTAGGGCTTGCTCCATTGGCAGCATTTGTATATTACATTTTCACATATTATTTGTTTAATAGCAGATTTAATTTATACAAACTTCCTATGTTCTTACTTCTGTAACATATTTTTACTAGTATTATTATTTTTTACATATATGACATCATATTCCATGCATTTTACTTGAATTCGTGCTTGAAGTAACACAAATTTAAGTTCTTGGGGCCTCCTCTATTACAAAACACTAATTACTTGTTCCATGTATGCGCTATCTCATAATAGCTGACCCAAATGGAAGGCCTGGTTGGTTTAGTACTTGA